>JAQFZZ010000266.1:0-22897 GCA_034696405.1 Isotoma caerulea | reverse complement strand
AAAAGAGAAAGGTGTAAATGTCCCATTGCAACTTTAACGCTTTCACCTTCATACGCGCGAAATAGCCATTTATAAAACTATTCCATTTTTTGGTCTCGTCTGTGAATCGATCTGTGCGGGTTTTGTATTTTGTAAAGTTCTTAGAAATCTCTGAACAATTGCTTTAACTTAATTATGGGACTTCTTGGAAAGGTGGTAAGTTTTTCTGAACGTTTTATATACTCTAAAAGCTGTTTGGTATTCGCATTTTAAATGGTAAAATGTGATAATTAAAATATGGAATGAAATATATGTGATATGGATATGGTTGTTTATTTTCAGATTTCATTTGGATTGGGCGTCTACGCCGGCGTTTATTATAGCCAGAATTATGATACGGTAAGCTCAATTAATTCTTTATAATATTTTAAAAAACGTACTGCATAAAAGGGTTGTAATTTACTAACGATGGGTTATTTCCGATTTGAATTATCGACTGCTGCTTATTTACAACTACAACATGCAACAGTGCCCCAAGGTAGATGATCCTGCGACCCTTTGGAAAAAGTTCCAAGTTTACGTAGAAGAAATAGAGAAGAAAAGTAAAAAGGATTAACGATTACCCTCACAATGTAGGAATATATAATTATAGTAATTTATTCTATGCAATTGTTAAATTAAGATGTTATTTCGTTGTTTAGTTAACGTTACGATAGCAGACCAAAGTATATTATGAAATAGAACGAGTGTCAATCTTGATTTTCCTTCTGTGTGTTAAGGGTTGAAGGCTGGGACGTACGGAAGACAGTAATGTAGTAGGGCAATAAATAAACAATAAATAAGGGTTGCCAGGTTTTGATGATTGTCTTTATCTGAGTCGTGGAAATATTGGGACTGGGCTAAATTGTATGTAACTTATAATTTTTAAGTTTGTCTCAATTATGACATGAAGATAAGATATTAAAATCACCTGCATTATCAGCCTGAAATAAAACTCTTGATATTGAATACCATTAGAGAAAAATAAAGACACAGACGATGTAAGTATTTTTCCCATTCCAGAATAACGCGTTTTGGTATTATTAATTTATTCATTACATTCAAATTTGTAAATATTCCGAAGCTAAAATATCATTTATAGGCAATTCTATAAAAATACGCATACGCAGAATCGCTTTTTACTATATCAATTAATACCGACTTTGTAGGGACAGTGGTAGGTAACTGTGGATAACAAAGTTATTGAGATATTACGTCATAAAAAGAACCTTTGAATTTAATAACTTTCAGTAATTGAGAAGTAATTTTTACATAGAAATGTTACGCAATAGAAAGTCCAAAATTGTTACGAAAGAAGGGAAGTTATACGCTAATATGTAATGTTTACAAAGAAGGTGTGTGTAAAAACACAAATCCAATTTAATTCAATAGATAGCTAAGCTAGATAGAAGGGACGTCATACGTGTAGGTTAACCATCGTGTAGATTTGTAGATTTTTAAATTACTATTAAGCTTCGTAAACTTTTTCCTTGGGGAAGTGACATCCTTGTTGTTGAATGACCTCAGTGGCTGTCCAAATGCCACATTTAACACATGCCTCTATTGATTTTCCTTGTACGAGCTGTGCCAGAAATCCTTCAAATAACAGAATGATATGAAAAAATTCATAAAATATATGTCAAATTAACAATTTATTAAAGTCAAACCTCCAACAAAGGCATCTCCAGCACCATTAGTGTCCGCTATTTGTTCCTTCGACAGTTTTTGCACTGGGAAAGTTTGTACTCCACTTTCTGGAGCATAATTCAAAAGGTTAAAGTTGAAAAATAGTTGAAATTAGTCTTAAAATGGTCTAAAATATCACTATTTTATTTCAACTCGTCTGTACCTTGAGCAACGATGACTTCCTCTTCACCCTGAGTAAACACAACCATTCTTGGCCGTCCTTTGTTTTCTTTTGGCAATGTGACGATTTTCTTGGCGATTTCTGTCACATCTGTCAAACCAAATTTCTGGACCTCAGAAAAAGCTGCTGCTTCCTGAATTTACCAAATTAGATTTGAGAATTTATAAATAAAAGCGGTGGAGCCATTTCCTATACTGCGCTTTTACACTACATGATTCATACCGACTCGTTTCCAAAAAGAATGTCAATGTAGGGCAAAACCGAATTAAGTCGGTCGGTGAAGAACTGCGAGATAAATGGAGCACTTAGGTTCATCATAAAGGGTTTATTGTTTGCTGCTGCATGTTGGGCCACTGCGAGGATACTTTCAGGGCTGACAGTCAGGAAAAATCCCTAGGAAGAATAAATTCACTTGAAATTAGAATATAGTTAGTATTTTTATAGATTGTAAGTTATTTGTGTACCGAAATGTAATAGAACTTTGCTTTTTCCATAAACTCAGTATTTTCAGGTTTATCCAAATGATCTTTTGTAAAGTGGTTAGCTGCTCCAAGATAAGCACAGAGACTTCGATTATGGTCAGTAATAAGGACAGCACAGGTTCCAGTTGGATGTTCAGACATTTTTTGATACCTAACATTGACTCCATCGTCTACAGCACTTTTCTCAAGCGTCTCGGAAAATTTGTCAGTTCCTACTCCGCCCATAAAAGTGGCTGCATTTGGGGTTCGCAAAACCCACTACAATAAAAATTTACAACAAACTTTAAACATTTTAAAAGAGTTGAAATAGGACGATCTGTTTTAAAATTTTTAGGTTGCATATTCTTAATACCTGAGCGACTCGCAAACAATTTTGTGTTGCACCTCCAGCAATGTATTCAACTTGGTACTTGTCAACCATTTCTTGATACATTGGAACATGCTCTTCCGTAGCCAAAATCGCATCATTAGCCTTAAGCTTGTACTTTTCTAGGAAGCTCGGTTCCACTACAGCAGAAATGTCCAACAATGGGTTTCCCATTCCGAATAAAACTCCTTCACTACAAAAATACATGATAATCAGGTTGTAATTCAGCCTAACATGTCTTGGGTACGTACTGGGTATAGCAACAATACGTTTGTTAAAAATACAACTTACGGAACAGACATATTGGCAGATAGTGAGAGTGAGGTAGTTAGAGGAAGTTTGAAATGCTATTTCTGTACGTTGACAAGATTGGTTCCGTATTGAATGTAGATTAGTTTTCCACGGAATGGTTAGTGAAATTCTGGAACAAAAATTAATGTATATACCTGTTTTGTGAGAGTTTGATTGAGATCTATTCCAATTCTAGCCAGATTTCTTCAAATGAAGTTAGCTATAATACGGCAATTACTTTCAAATGAAAATTAGATTTAACTATAGTATATAATACATGGTATTAATATTATATGATTTTCCTGACTGATGAATTTTTGGTATTTGTTGTCTACAACTGAAGATGTGTCGTAAACAGTTTTTTTAAAAGATATAAAGGTCATTTTTTTACATGAACATAACCATAAATACTTCAATCATAATTAACTACCCATTCGATTTGTATTTGTTTCGTTTCATATTTCATATTAAATGTCTCAAGTCTCACGTCATCATTTCCTCACTAACATACAAAATTAAGCCCTGCTGCTGTGCAAGTGCAGGGCCCCTGTCTGTTAAAGTTAAAGATTTTTAGATAGACTGTGACTGACCTGTGGGTGGACCTGAAATAATCACATGTGCAGTAAAAATAATGATTGTTTTTATAAAAACTTAATATCAAAATTTTGAAAAAAACTTTAAAAATTAAGAAAAGTTAGTATAATATGTAATAATATTAATAGAGAGCACAGCACACCGCAAAATTAGCACTCACTTCTCGACCCGGTTAGATTAATCTACATTGAAAAAGTAGCGCTATATGCTTTACACTATAAGTTCCACGCCGGGGAAAATAAACAGTTCTTCTTTACCTCAATCTCAGGCAGAGGCAAGCCAACTTTCACTTTCTCCTTTCTTTGTCTTTTTAGAACAAAATTCTTCATATGAAATATATGAAACACCTACAAAAATGTAATTTTCAACATTTCTTTTTTATGATGATAAAATTTTTCAAAGTCAAAAGTTTTGTGAATTTGTTAACCAAAACAAAGAATTACAATGAGCAAGAAAGTGAAAGTGAACTTTCTGTTTTAGCATCATGTTAATACAAATTAAAATTTTAGGAATGTGACATTTGTTTCATTTTAAAATCTGACTGACGTAAAATTCTCTTTATATTGTCAAAATCATTAAGAAAGGTCCTCAAGTTAAAAAGAGTAAAAATTGTTATTCAATGAAGGTATATTCTATGAAATCTTATTATAAAATGAATTTCATGATAAAGCTGCAGTCATTTTAGAGCAGCCTTAATTATCTATTATATTACATATTAGACCATAAGCACATGAAGCAATTTAATTTTATTCCCAACATTATTCCGGCAGTAAAACCTGTTCCTGCTCCTTATACAAGAGAGGTATTTCTAGTAGGATGTCAGTTGTAAAGGATATGAAAGTAAGAAACTTTTCCGTGTGTATGAGTTTCTACTTCTTTTTTTATCCAGTAGATAAAACATGAATTTACTGGTAGCTCTATAGTATGATATGATATGAATTTAGAGATGGTTGCATATATATTACCATAATATTTTATCTTTATTTTAGTACATAAAAAGTTACATTTAAAAAAAGTTCAAAATTGGATGTGTTGTATGAAACCTAAAAGGATTTTTGTCTGACGGAACGATGATTTAGTTTAATTTTAGCATGACAGCTCTACCGGTGTTTTAGATTGATTGATGAACGTAATTAACAAATTAAAGCCATCGTGAAATGAATTCAGAGTTTAGTATGTATTTTTATAGATTTGAATAGTTATTTGCGATTTGCCTACAACTGACTACCGGAATACAATATATTATAGAACTTTTGTCAATAATTTTCTGAAATTATAAATTAATTATATTACTAAACTTTTGTACGTTCTTTTTGATGTTTGCAGATTATGGTTTGACAGCTCTGTAAGATTTTGAATGTGAGAATTATTCTTTAAAACGCCTTACCTGAGGACCTGAGTTTGAACTGTAAGAAGAAAACTTGTTGAATAGCCAAAGGTTCTGAAGGAACTGACGAAAGACGAAGAAGGTTTTTAGTGAAAATATTTGTGTTGACTTGGATGAGCTGACTGATACTCACATTCAAATCAACATACATATAAAAAAGTGGTTTCAGATTCCGGCTAGAGTTTTTGATGAGTTGGTGAATGGTGAGTACATATAATAAAATATCATCATATCTGGTTAACCTTGGAACTTACATAATATGCTGGATTACTGGATGTGGATAGTGTATGTATAATGTAAATGGAAAAAGGAAGGATAGATACAAATATTACAATCATCATAGCATAACTTCATGACGTGTGATTGTGAGAAGCAAAGAAGAAGTAAAAGCATTATAGATAATAGATATGCATGGATGAATATGAAAGGAAAGAGAATTACTTTCTTGAATATTCTTTTGTATACATTTATGAATTTATGAATACCTTATGTAGCTAAATTGCAGCTAAAAATTTACATAGAATCATAATGCTATTGTCATGTCACTGGAAGAATTCTTATCTCAAAGAAACCTTTCCATTACACGGTCTCCGATTTTGGATTTCATTTTGCATGATAATAAATTGAATCACTTTTGTTTAAAGAAGTACACGGTGTTTACCGTTTGTATGCATGAATCATGCATCCATAATCTATTTAAACTTCTTCATTCTTCGTAGTATTGCATGGTCATTGGTCATAGAAATTGGTATTGAAACTTTGAAACTTGATACCAGGAAAACAACATACAACATACAGAAATCAAAATACTTCTCAATGTCCGTAATAAAACTCCCTAGCTACAGGGAGTGGATTCGTTCTATATAGTAATTGTCCAGCATCCCTCGAGTCGAGTTTTACGAACATTGATAAACGATTTAGCTAACATGTCGATTATTTATATGAAATCTCTAAGATTGAAAATTAGGGAAGGCGAGGAAATATAAACTTATTTATCAATTCAATTGATGTAAGATGAATTCTTCTCTATAGTATATTTCTTTTACATGTTAATCCAGTAGACGCGTACAAAGGTACTTAAGGTACTTCCGTGTTATTACTGAAGCATGATTGAAAATTAAGGACTTAGGGATTACTGCATAAAAATTATGACCATTACCATTATGCATTATTAAATATTTACGACCAACATAAGTATACTGTATTCTATATGTATGCGATTGAGATAGTAATATGCTGTATTCAGCTGTATTAGACGATTTTATACCCTTCAAATTTGCAGTTTGTAACTCGTCCGAGAATGAATTGAGTCAGGTCGTGGCTTAACTCGCAGGTCGCAGACAATATATGCCTTTACGATTTAAGACTGATGGTGAATCATTTTAACCTATATAATGTCAGTGGGTGCTTCATTTAATTTCAGGTCAACAGGTTAACTGCCATATTACTGGTCTTTCTAACACAAGGTACTTAATCCAAACGAACTCCAAAAAATGCCTGTTACAGCCGGGCCTAATTCCCCCAACCAGAATTTTATCGACCAAGAGAAAGTATTGACATACGAAACTTTCCTAAATGAAGTACTCAGAGCAGACCTAAAGACCACCCTAGAACGTCGAGATGAACTCTACAATGATGTTGCTCAATACACTGAGCTTCAAAGTACCCTTGAAAAGCTTGCAGCTGCAACCAATTCTGATGAAAATACTAAGCTGAAAACAAAAGTTGATATTGGTTCAAACTTTTATGTGCAAGCAGAGATACCCAATATAAAAACTATAACTGTCGACATCGGATGTGGAATCTGGCTCCCGATGAGTTCCAAAGATGCTAAAGCTTTTTGTGACAAGAAACTAGCTTATCTAAACGCACGTGTCGATGACCTTACACAAAAAGAGTTGAGCATCAAGGCTCAAATTAAAATAGTTTTAGAAGGTCTTAAAGAAATTCAACGATTAAATTTTCCTGAACGTAAACCTAGATACGAGTTCTAATTAAGAATACAGCTAATTCTACAAATAACCTATTACAGCTATCATTGATCATGACCATAGTGCTGTTGACCTTATTGTTAACTTGACATAAGAATAATAATGCTATTTAAGTTAAACGACAAGGCAATATTTCGTAAATAAAACATTGTAAAAGTCTTCGAAGTTGAATTTTCAGTAGTACAATTTATTTCAAAACATATATTAGAAGTCATAAACAAACTGCACTCGAGTTTACTTAGCGGCTACTTTCCCTTTCTTAGCTGGGCCTTGGGATTTAATCAGTTTTACCACAATCTTCTGTTCTTCGATCAAAAAGGCTCTGACAATCCTATAAGACGAAAAATAAAAACAACCATTTATAAATTAATAATTTCTCTATCACATAAAACTATCATTATCATAAAGTATCAATTAGTAGAGATAACTTTTTAAAAGCTTGTACAGAAACCAATTTAAAATTCGAACCGATTAACAACTATATTTGAAATTTTGAAACACTACAATACGAATGGACTAACCTTTCTTTGACACACTTGTGACAAAGGACACCACCATAGGCTCGCTTGACCATCTTAAGACGACGAGATTGACGCGCACGTTCGCGAGATCGAGCAGGGACAATACCACGCAGCTTCACCTTACAGTTTCCGCACTTTGGAACCTTCCTTGGTTTTTTCACATACTGGTATACCAAACGACCTCCGGGTGTTCGGACGCTGAAAGTGACAAAACATTTAATCATCATTCATAATACATACACCATATTTTCATTTATATCAACAATCATGTATCAACATTTTAGAGATTTAGATTTGAGACATTTTAAACTATAAATCTCAATCTCCTCAATACAACATGTCACAAAATATATAAAATTTCAAAACTTACATTCGCCTCTGGTTGCTGGCAGTGTTGTAGGAAAGCCTCCTACGAAGGGTGAGTCTTTGAACCATAATTAAGGGTAGAAAGCTAAAACCGATTAATTATTACAAACTAATTTCTGTTTTTAAAAATCCGAAGACTTTCTCTAACAAATCCACATACAACGTGGAAACTAATGGGATAGAAAAAGTAGCCGGAGAAGTATAACAGAAGGTATGGTTTTAGTTTTGCATTCGGTGCTACAACCAAAGCATGCTCTTGTCCTCTCTTGTCTTCCTTCCAACCCTCTAGATGCTCTTGCAATAACTTTTTCCAAAATGAGAAGTAAGATTCCCAAAGTCATTATACATGGTAGATGTCACACACAAGCTGAATGATTTTATATACCACTAATTGCATTAATAAGGGGGTCGTTTATAAATTACGACTTCACCTGTTGCAACCTTGCAACTTGGCAATGAACATCAATATTGTTTCAGATAAGTTTTTTTAAATAAAAAAAGTACTAATAATTTTCAAAAAAAAGACATATCGGTACTATACCACGCCAACTAAAGCCATGCCCAGTTGCAAAGATGGCGTTTCTTTTTTAAGATGTTGAATATGACCTTTAACCCTTAGGGACAAGGGATGAATAGATTATCCATCATTCATTGGATTGGATTACATTTTCCATTACGAATTACAACATCTGAAGTCTACATTTTTGCTATTTTTTAATAAATAAAATTCTAGAATCATGAGTTTTTTATGCATAATTTTAAATTATTTTGCTGTTTTAAAAATTAATTTTTTGTTTTATTCAGGCAGCGGTTACTTGTAAATTTTGAAGAAATCGAAAGGAAAATATAAAGTTTTCATGAATCGGAAACATTTCCTGATTTCTAAAACCCTTTTAGGTTCAATCAGGAGATCAGGACCCACCTCAAGAGAATAAACGGAATTTTCGAATTGTATTTATTGTAATTTGTAATCCGTTATAGTATGAGGGATTAAGACTTAATATTGTTGTACGTTAGGAAATAAGTAGTTGTAAATTGAAAAATCAGATGTATTCATGTTTTAAATGTACTATTACAACATTTTTGACTAACACTAGTGTAAAGGTAAAGGTAGTGCATACTGAAATCTAAAAAAATAAATTCCATCTTCCATATATTCTATATTATGTACAATGAATTTTTATTCCAAAAAGAACTTGTAAAATTCTGGTTTCTGTCTATTGTATGTATTAAAATATTTAAAATTCTTTGTCTGAAGGTCATCGGATTTGGATACGTCTCATATGCTTCATTTACAATTAATTGTAAATGAAGGATGAGACATTAATTGCAAATCTGCTTGACGCACTTGTGTTTACCTTTAACAACAAATGAAGTAAAGATTTTTTTGAAATTGAATTCCATCAAATTCTACAAGTATTGAATAAAGTTTTTCATTTTCATACAATAATGTCTTAGTTGCAAAAAAGCTGTAGCGCGTGAGGGTGAACAGCCCTTGGCTTAGAAAGAACGAGAAAGAAAGAAGTTGATTTGGAGTGGAGGCGGGCAAGTGAGTTAGGACAGCAGAGGGCAGTCAAGTTGGCAAGTGTGATGCCGAGAGCAGACGTTTTAGCAGATGAGTAAACTCCAGCCAGGCCCATTCATTCATATTATGAGCATAGAGTAAAAAAGGAAAGACTCTTCTATAAAATCTCATACGTAAGTGCACGGAAGACAAAAGCAAAACGACCAAGACGGAGTTTTATATGTTACTCGAACACTACTCAACCGTTCATAAATCACATGTAAGAACTCAATTTCATTTTGGTCCGTTCACAAATTACACGTCGCATACATTAAAAACGTTTACTTACATAATAAGTTAAATACTTGACTTGATACATTAACCCCTATGTTTATATCTTCATCAGCTGTTATTAATCAAATAACATGACTGTACATTGTAGATTTTCGGCATTCTCAACATAATAATATATATCAATTTCACTAGAAACGTGTCAAAGGTCAAGCCAATACCTTTTAAAGTATAAAATGGACCAGTCACACAGATTTAAATGATTTAATTTTGACTTTTGAAGAAAGTAAAAAAAGGTGGGTTGTGGACGACCCAAAATTGAGGCCGAATATTGTAGCTTTATGACACGGGATTTGTGTAGAGTAAAAGTAGCCACCACTGGCACACACCACCGCCACTCTCAACTGTAGAAAAAGGCAGAGTTGGTCTGGTCTCTTTCTCTATTTCTGAATCTGGTAAAGAAAACACCGACGGTGGAACTACACATCTCTTTCTCTCTATCTAACTTCTATAACTTAACTTGTATTTAAAATATTATTATTATCATCAAGATCTTTTTTTACTATTCAATTAAATTCCAATTCACGATTACCAACGTCCAGTGCACAGTCAAAGTAGAGTGTCGAGTGTGTGTGGAGTGTGAACTTAAACCCTGTAAAAGTACCAATTTAAAACTTATATTTTATACCGACATACAACTTATAACAAGTTCGAAAAACCAAAGGAAAAAGGTTCAGCTAATAGTACGAGATAGGTCGTAGGAAAAACGTCGAGTTAGTAGGTAAGTTTTAAAGGTTTCAGATTCAGAGTATTCAGAGTTCATTGAAACTTTTGTTATGTGATAGATTTATTATGTTGTATGTATTATGTGTTTTAATGTTAATGCATAATGTTGAATGTGGTTATGCATGCAGTTTCAGTGCAAAATACGTGCACTCTTTGTTCTTCGGGGTGGAATTGGGAATTATGGAAATTTTACAAGTGACCTTTGTGCTTTGAACATGGTCTTTATTCAGTATTTAAATGAATTCATAGCTTCTTGTTGTTTTTGGATGTAATGCTAATGCTAATGCTAAATGTCGCACATATCACATATAGACACTACAACATATTTGGGTGTTGGGAGTGTTGAGTGTACATTGCACATTGACATAAGATGTAAGAGGTGCATTAAGAAATTTATGAACTGTTGACTGTGCATGCATCATGAAACCTTTTGCCTTTTGACCCTTCACCCTTTCCTTCCATCATAATTCTGTTGTCTGTAATATTTCATTGTCGAATTTGTCAATTGTTGATTGGTCTTTACACGATAGTTGTAATTTGCAATTTTTGATATATATAGAATTCTTAACTTTACTTTTGATATTAATGAAAATGGGTAGGCAGTAGGAAGAGTTGAGAGTAGGGACGTGTTCCTTTCCTTGTCCTTGAAATTTTCCATTTTTCATTAATCGTTGACCATAATCGTGCCGCTAATCGTTGACCGCATTAGAGCATAGAGGAGAAAGTGTAAGATCAAAAATGACAGAAGTAGTATGCAGCAATCACTCAGTGATAAGCTTTGCTAAGTGTGAAATGATGAATGAATATTGAATAGCTATATCTTAAAGAAAAGCAAAAAGCTCATAGCAGTACCACATTCCCGTTAAACATAGTCAGCGTCCGGCGATCAGCGTTTAGATTGCTCAAGTAAAACTTAGCTATGTTAGCACACGCACTAACAACAGAACAGATGATAAGTTGAAGTTAACACAGCACAGTCTAGTTTCCAATTCTGAATTCTTAGATTATTATGTTATTTAACAAACTGGATATTAACTGGATATTGTGAGTTCGGATCAAAAGTAATACAAAACTCATAGACTAAAGAAAAAAGCCCTCCTTTTTTCTTTAGTCTATGTACGAAACTAAAGATCAAAGTTATAATAGTGCTATTATACACATAAATAGCACATTATATTTGATTGAAGTGAAGTAAAATATTAAATTTGTTTCACTTAAGTTTTTACACTGTGCAATGTAAAGGCAAAAGCAAAGTCGTAGTAGTCCAAAAATAATTCCAATAAGTGAAAAAGTCCACATTACTTTTCTAAAATGCTATTGTTTAATCGTTGACTGTTTTCATAATTTTAATTTAATGGATGGATACGCTGGCAGTGTAATTCTGAAATATTACTTTCAACATTCATCATCTAATTGTATTTTTGTTTTATAATCGATTTAGACAGCAAACTGTTAAGGCGTAAGAAGAAGCCAAGCTGACGGAAGAAACTCGGGCGACCCCCAAAAACTTGCAGCATTGTGGAGGTGGATTTGAAGTAGAAGGAATTTGCTCATTGAAGAATTATCTTCACTGATTTCAGAGTGTGATTTCTGCTGTAGAAGAGGTTACAAATAAAGAGGAATTTTCTGGTAGAAAAAGATGGTCATGGAAGAAAGTGCGATGCACCATATTCATAACCCCCATAGTCCAAGCGGTGGGGATACTCCAAATAACAATTCAAACACGACGAATGTTTACTTGGTTGGGTTGGAATTTGTTCGCCAGTACTACACCGTGCTGAACCAAGGACCTCTGTATCTTCATCGATTCTACTCCGATGATTCCTCCTTTGCTCATGGGGAGTCTGCTCGGGATTCTAAAGTCGCCTATGGTCAACAGGATATCCACAAGCGCATCCAGTCGCTTAATTTCCACAACTGTCATGCTAAGATCCGACAGGTCAGTTTACTTCTCTTCTCGTGCTTTCACGATGCATGTATGCAGGTTACCATATTGAGTTTGTAACTCGAGTGTGGAGTGGTTTTTTTGATTTCTGGTATTATAAATGAATTTTTTATTTGTAATAGGTGGACTCTCATGAGACATTGGGAAATGGGGTGGTTATCCAGGTTTCAGGAGAATTGTCTAACAACGGACAACCAATGAGACGATTTATGCAAACTTTCGTCTTGGCACCTCAGACTCCTAAGCGTTATTACGTCCGAAACGACATGTTTCATTATCAAGATGAGATCTTCTGTGATGATGAAAGCGATGGAGAGCCTATAAACGAGTCAGGCATGGATACAGCAGATGTTGATGGTGAAGAAATCGAGGGTGAGTCGATTGTAGATGTCAATGGGGGAAGTGGAATCATCCCCAATGAACCTACTCCATCAATCCCCACTCCAGTTGAAGTGTCGGCTGAGTTGAGTCCTTCGAACATCAATGTGAGCCGACCTTCTCCTAAGGTCGAAGAAGAAGAAGAAGAGCAGGTTAAGCCGGAGCCCGTAACAGTAAGTGCAGCAGTTCCTGAAAGCATTGTAGCACCCGTTACTGTCTCTGCGGCCCCCGTCGCAAACGCTGCTGTTGTTCACGAGGAGGAACCGTTAGTGGTCAGCACCAATACCCCTAAGACCTACGCAAACCTGTTTAAGAACAGTGGTTTTGCCACGAGTAAGCCGGCTGCACCTGCTAAATACCAAGCAGGGCCTCAAAGTCAAAATCAGTCGGCTGGTCCTGGAGCAAAAGGAACTAATGGCCCTGGATCAGGAAATGCTAACAACTCTCATTTCGTAAGTACTAAAATCAAATCTAAACCCATACATTTTGATTTTAGTTTTAAATGTTATGTAATCGTCCAATTGCATGCTTCTGTCTCTAGTCGGTTAATACCAACGAGGGAAACACGACATCTCCTCCTCAAGGCTCACCACAGCCAACGGGAACATCAGCTGTTAAAGGTCTGCCCCCAAGACAGCCAAGGGGACAAGGTGGATATGGAGGGCGGGACAGGCAAGGAGGAGAGAACAACAGGCCCCCAATGGATCGAGATGTGAAAGAGCGAAGGGAGCGTTTGGCATCTAGGTCAAATACAGCTCTAAATGATGAGACAGGGAGTATTGATGGAGATCGTCGCCGCCCTGTTCACACTTACCCAGATGCGAACCAGCTCTTTGTGGGAAACCTTCCTCATTTCGTCACGATACAGGATATGAAGGTACGTGGTGACAAAAAGATAAGATTATTGAATGAAATGTTTGTCGTAATTGCTATTTTACTAATAAATAGTGTTTCATTGGTGTAAATTGGAAGTTAATGACTGATTTGATTTTAGGACATATTCTCCGAGTTTGGAGAAGTAGCAGAGGTTAAGATACAAAAACCCACTCCTAAATCTGGTGGCATGAAAGTTCCATATTTCTGTTTCGTTGTTTTCGAAGATGCAGCATCTGCTCAGTCAGCTATTGATAGAAAGGTAAAGGTAATTTAAATTACTATTAATGTGGGATATACTTAGTCACTAACTTAGTACATACATGCATGGAATATTCCTGTAGTATATTGTGTATACATATAAATAGAAATAAACGAAGTGTTCTGTTTGTAGGGAGAGATTTTTATGAAAATGGCTGGTGGAGGACAACGACGTCTTAATGTGGAACCAAAGAGGTCACAACGATCAAGTAGACTTGGAGGAGACGATTCAGATGCATCATACAATCGGATGGATGCCGCATCTCCAGCAGGAGGCCGTCCTTCTGAAGGAAATCGAGGTAATTCTCGAACCTTTAGAGGATCAAATCGAAGCGGTGGCAACAACGACAACAACAGGGACCGAAATGACCGAGAAAATCACAGAGGAGGACATATGGGACGTGGTGGGGGTGGCGGCGGGGGACAGAACTCTGGCCGCGGAGGTGGCATGGGTGCCGGAAGAGGATCTAGTGGTAACAAACCTTGACTAGATGATAGGCAAAAGTCTACTTAACACTTTTATATTATATTGTAATGTACTGTAAATAGTTAATATAGTGCTTAAGCAACGGTAGATACTACTCTCACACAACTCAACCTACCTAATTTCTATGCGATATCATAATTATTATTTCTATTTCTACTACGAACAGTCTGTGTACATAATGAATTAGATAAAGCAAAAAATTGCAAATTGTGTAACGTGACACCTTCTACTATACTGCGATTATCTAATAAGAAAAGAAACCGAGAGAAAAAATGTGCACGTTTTACGATTAGTTAAACTTACTACTTACAGATAAACGTGTAAGAAATGGAAAGGCTGATTTACTAAGGAGTGAAAGTTGAAGTATCAGTATAAATCAAATCAAATTATAAAAATTGAAGTTGACAGGAAATGAATGTTGCAAAACCACCTTTTTAGTTAAAGACTGTCATAATTTGTGATGTTTAGTGTGACAGAATTAAATTATCTATTTTAGATTTTAGATATTAAATTTTTAATGAACTAGAAGTTAGTAGTTAGGTGTCCATTATTATTGTACACTATTTAGGTAATGTAATTAGCATGGTAGGACATAAATCGTTATTTCCTAAGTTCTTTATAAAATTTGTTCGTTTGTACTCCTTTTTGAGTTTTTTTGTGATTGAACACAACGCGGAAAGGATAAGCATAAAGCTCCCGGTACATTAATTTTTAATAATAATGAAACTGATTCTGGTATGAAAATGAAAAATATTACCAACTAACTGATTATTATTATCATAATTATTTTTAAAAATGAAGTCTACTATTGCTATTAAACTAAATACCTTCTGCTACGTGCGACAACCTACACTATAATATAGCAAGATGAGATCAGCTGGGAATGGTGTATTTTAAAAACACTTGGCTGTGATATTGTAAAGTTCAATTATTAATGAAACATGAAACTGCAACACCTATACTACCTAGATCTACTACCAGATTTTATGGGACTTAACAGAAAAACATATAATACTACCTACGGTTTCTTATTTGTACCTCCACTAGTCGTTTCTGCTGTTGTTATTATCTTCTAGTTATTATTATATTACGATATAATATTATTATGTACGAGACTAAAAATAAGCTACACACATTTAATAATTTTATCGTAAGTGATAAAAAAATGCTACGGATAGAATCTAATAAGAAAAGAAAGTAAATGCAGAAGCAGATACTAAATTTTTACTAAGAGCCATGTAGCAGAATTGAAAGTCAAACAAAAATCGACGAAGAGGCCCTTTGAAGTAGTTTTAATCCAACAAGGTAAGGCTTAGATAAATTTTTATCATCTAATTTAGAAGGTTGTGTGTGTAATAAAGTTTGATTAGGATTAGGTGTCAAAGGGGTATTTTCTTGGGAAAAAAAAGGATAAGTGTTGTTGGTTGTTGATTAGATTATTATATTACCATTCATGAAGGATGACATGGATGTTCTAGTTGGTGTAAGCAATTGTTTATTTATGAATGAGTCAATTCAATAGTTAAATAGTTTTAAAAATACATCACAAGAGAACCGGAGCTCTTGCTTCATTCGTACGTTTGTGTTCAATTTCAGGTTAGTCTATTTATAAGATGTATTTTTAAAAAAAGTTTAAAAAATATTTCGTTCTTTTCGTTTTGTCGTATTTTTAGGGAACTTATGATTATGATACACCTCTAAGCGTATAGGTAAGGTCGACATTTCAAACGTAGCAAGAGTTCATAGCTATATTAGCTATTATTATTTTTAATTGCTGAGGAGAAAAGGTATAGGAAAAGGCATCATTGAAAACTTTGAAACTGATTATAATTACGTTATTAATTTCTTACCTTTAACAACCGATATCGATCGTAATATAATTAGTTAGGGGACTTAATGTACCAATAAATAAAACTCGGGTATGTTAAATTTAGTAGGTGGGTATGAGTAATTAAAAAAAAATAAGCGAGTAAAAATAGTCTCCGTGTGGCAAGATTTTATTTCAGATATAATATGAATTTTTCTTTCGTAAGCATAAGCGATAGTTAGTTTTCTATATGAGATGACAAGATTATATATGTGAAAATAATAATACGTTTAACCAATAACTGTAACCAACATCGTGCCTGATGTGCTGCAAATGCAATTAGTCGTCTCGTCTGGTGGTGTATTGTATGAGTTTAAATTATCTAATACTGATTGAGTTGAGATAAATTGGTCAGCCGTACGTAGCAAAATACCAAACAAATGGTGGTAGCTTTTTTCTTACCTAAGTATCTAACCTAAAGTACTGACTACTAGTAATTAAATTAACCTAAAAACTAAAATTATTCTTAATTTTCGGTAATAACTGGCATATTTCTAACCATGATCAATTAGCGGCGAATAACGTAGTGCTAGGTTCTGGTCCGGCGTTAAATTAAATCATTTTACTATCGTCTGCATTTCAATCGTACAAGAAAAAATTGAAATCCTTTCTGAGGTATAGTAACTCTCGAACTGAACCTATACCTCAAAACCTAGCAGAATGATAGTATTTCTATCAAACCTTCTATCAGATTTAAATTAAACCCTGTAACATATATACTTATTATTGTTATAGGATTATGTAAAACTAACTATTATTATAACTAACACTTTTAGAATGTTAAATTTCTCAATAAGTCAGCAGACAAAGTGTAGAAATGTGGTTTTGTATTATAAATATATCAGTGTGCTAGGTAAAAGGTCATGCATGCCCGTAGTAATTAAATCGCATTGTTAATTTCTGTATGTCACGTCATAATGTATGTCATTGTGCAGTTTACGTCATATTATAAAATGTAGTAAAACAGTTCGGTCTCTTCTATCCTAACAAAATTAGGAATCTATTTTGCGTGTGCTGATAAATTGAATCATTCAGTATCATAGAACAATAATAAATCACGAAACGTAAAGTAATTAACATAGAATTAAGTTAAATTAACTGACTAACCACAGTAAAATTTTGACTGTCGATCAATAGTTATTAAGAAAATAGTCTGTAGTATTTGTACCGAAGGATTGTCGATGATGATAATTAGGTCGCCGTCACTCACACTACGAAAAGAAAAAATCTTCGATTTTTGTATTTCTATTTGTTTGATTCTCATTTTCTGCCAAAAAACTGCAGAACATAGATATAAGGTAGGTAAAACAGGTTGTTAGAAGAAATATTTAAATAATTCTAAAAAAATAATAGATCAATTAATTATGCCTTTCATACATGAATTACATATAGAAAGTTTAAAAATTGTCCACAGAAAGAAACTATAGTAAGATTTCAAGGCTTTTAAAAATGAAACTTATCATGGTGTCCATTGTTTAAAGTATTTTAAGGTATTTCATAGATATTATTATTTTCAACATTATCGTTTCTCCTTTCATACAGACAGGTAGGAAGGGAAGCCTTTGTTTAAAAAAACATTGATTAATTATCGTTAAAAATCGCTTAATTGATTAATAACTAATCAACTAGCGAGCAACTGTAGTTAATAATAGATTGATTTCTTTGTTGGAGTTCACCCTTGCCTGCTTCAGCAACATAAAAAATCGTAACGTCTAGTAAATATAATTACACCAATACGCGACTTGCCAGAAATAATGAATTAAGCGATTATTATTTGATAAAAGTTACAACATTCAACATGATAAAGAATTATGCATTTTTTTCGAACAGAAATAGTACGATAGGGAGTTGAGGGCATTGAGTGCTTGAGCAATGAATTTAAATTTAAAATTAATATAAAAAGTAACTAATTACACAGAGAATACACAATAATGAAATACAACTTCAGAACTTTTGTCTTCACCTTTTGATCTCCGCGATGATGATAATTTGTTTTAATAAATATTATTATTGTGATTAATGACTAAAAATGTAAAATTAATTAACGAATGACTGGTATTTTGGACTTTTTGCCTACTCTAAATATGAAAACTCAAACAAACAAAACTCCTTTTTTAGTTGAAAACTTCTTTAATTATAACTTTTTTCATAAAATATTAAGACACTAACGATTAATTAGATAGCATTTATTACTGAAATAATACTAATTTTAAAAATTGAATTATAAAATCTTCTTCGTCTTTCTGTACGTGCTTGGTTATGTAAAACAAAATTCAACTGTAATTAATCCACGTTAGTTTTAGTACTTTCCAAACCTGTTATTTATAGTTGCCCACCTGACCTCTCTATCTGTTTAATATATTAGTGTACATCAGTGAAGTTTAAACTCTGTCCAGAAAATCGCACTACCCTCACCTTATCTTATCGCTAAAACATAATTACACAACCATACCAGACCATCACCACCCACCATCATCTTTTTTGAAACCATATTCCTCAAAACTGTCGTTTAGAGAGAAGAGATACTCCTTTGCTCATAATAATTTTCGAGGTACTTGAAACTATGATATAAATAATTTTTAGTGAAAGAAAGTTATTGTATTGTTTTAAGAATATTATGTAATTTAATTTTTTAGATGGGCTAAATAACTCTAAATAAGTTAAAATCAGGTTCATAAATTAATCACAGATAACTAAAACTAATCATGTATAATTAAAAAATGTAAAAGTTTTTGATTTGAGATTTCGAATTAATCGATCGATCGTAAAAAGGGTTCAAAAGGTCTTAACTATTAACCAAAATGATTAGACGTAATCATCCACCATACTCTAATTATTATTATTAGTAAGGGACTGAATGAACAGAATGTACGAGAGTGTTTGCCAAACGTAAAGAAACATTAAAATATCAATAATTAAACGGTAAAAAAAATCTGATGAATAACTCCGAGTAATAATGATAATGAATTTAGGGTTAAAATGTTCAAAAAGGTAAAAAAAGTAATATTATAACCACCTACAAAATAGTAAGTACGCATACACGTAGAAATCCTATTTGCTGCGTTGTAACTGTAAATTAAGGTTGCGTATAATTAAGAAGGGACCTCATTCGACCTTACTTTAAATTCAACTCGGGGTCAGAGGTTATAATAAAACTAACTAATACTTATGCTAATTATAAAATATACAATATTATAATTTCCTATTTCGTCGTATCGCCACCGTCGCTGTCCGCTGGTAGAACATTAAAAAAATCAATCGATCGAAAAAATAACTATCAGTAGTGGGTTAAATAATTTAAGAAATCAAATCATTTCTGCAGATTCTTTGTTTATAAATTAATTGTGTAGCTCGTGCTATGTAATTAAATATAAATAGACATAAGCTAAATAAAATTATTTTTGCTCTTTTTTCCAAAGATTACAATACCTACTATGTACTAAATCAATTAAAAAATTGCACATACACATTATGACTTGTTCTATTCTGCACTAAAGCAATTAGTCGTTTTATCATCCATACCAAACCATTGTAAGTAATAGTAAGTAAAGTAATAGAAAATATAACAAACTATGTAGCATGCAAACGTAACTATCCCTACAAATTTTTACTTTGTCACTACAAGTTTATAAAAAAATTGAAAATCTTTTTGCAAATGCGTAACAAGTCACAAAATATGTGAGCATGTTTTTAACCATGCAATAGAACATAGTAGGAATGAAATAATCATTGAATAAAATTTTGAGCAATTTTTGATCCATAAGTCAGAGGTTATAGTAAAAGAGTTAAGGTCTGTAATACATAATGGTAGTTGGTAATAATGATAATACAATAATTATATGCGTTTGAGTTGTTAGTTTTTGAAACAGGCAACAGGGAATGAATTACACAATACATTTACTTTGCATTTAGAGATGAATTGAAACAACATAATAATAGTTATTATAATATGAGTTGAATTATTATATTACCCATTATATCATAAACCTAAATCATGCAAGAGTTGTACAAGAAAGAAACGGATAAATAAGGTTTTATAATTAGCTTACAAATATATGAACTATTATATATCTCCCCAGGTGTAAAAAATGCTCTTCTAATTTGACCTGACCTGACTTCATCCAAATTATTCGCTTGTATTACATTACTATTATTATAATAATACATTTGTGTTATTTGAAATCAAATAATACCTAATTAAAAATGCTGATTTAAATCACTAAATAGATTTTATTGAGGTTACTTTATACGCAATATTAAACAGGGTTGCATATTTTTGTAAGAATTGGATTGGGGAAATGCCACGGGCTTAAACTGAAGGTTTGCTTGACACGACGCTTCGTCGGACAAGCAATGCTATTTGATGTTTGCTCATGGACTGTGTTATTCAGCAACCATTCGACCTCCTGCCCTTTCCAAAAAAGTCGGTATTAAAGTATACTTTAATTAAAAATCTAATTAGTGAATTAACATCACTAAATAAAAACTTTTCATTTTCCACGCGCAGACAGCAAAAGAAAATATAACGAAAATGTCGTTTGACAAAAGGATACAAAAAGTGAGTGTTATTTAAAAAATTAATGAAAGAAAAAACAACATATAGTATTGAATAACGGAAAGAAACAATTAAAAATAATTAGGTTACCCTTTTACCTTATAAAATCCAGAAATAAAGGATAAATATTATTAATTATTATTATTATTGTAAAGCCACACCAACTCATCCTTTACTTAATAATGATAATTTATGTAATGCTAAATTTGATTTAGCTAATAGAAAAAAAGAATAAGAAAAACATCGTTGACATATTATTGTATTATTATTACTTTTCAAAATTTCAAAATCGCAGATAAACCGGACAACAAAGATTTAAGCTATTATTATTACAATTATTATGATTATGATTAATTATGTGTACGTATTTGAAATACATTGAAATGAAATGGAACTGATCATTAGGATCTGGTTTTTTGTGAAAGAACATGTTTATTGAAATGGTTTGCCCATACACATAAAGATGATGATAATAAATGATCATTCTCGACAAACTTTTATATTTTGTATTGATTCTTAATTTTTATTCCACATTATAAAAAGCTTATATTCTAGCAATTAATGACAATGACTAATGACTATAGCATACACTGAAATCATTCATAAGCGCTTTGAATTTAGTTTTTAGAAATACCTAGACTGAAATTAATCAAAGTTCATTTAGTAATTGGATGGATCATGTTCGCGTTCGTTAAGATACCGCTTGCCTTTTAAAACCGATTCTCTTTACGATTATTATTATCAACGAAGAGGAATGAATGGGCTAGGAAGACGATGTATCCTCCACAAAAGCTTCACTTTAATTTTTAAGACATGATGAAGAGATGAAGACCTTAAGCAATTTTTTGGTTAATGATTAAATATAATGAAATTCTGTCTGGTACAGTCTCATGTCGCAGTAGTATAAAATATAAAACACGTCGTTTGACCTATATTTAGCAACGGCAAACATTTCATTAAAGATAAGTATATCAATTCTAAGTCATAAATGACAACTTCATTCAATAATGTTCAGAAAAATTCTTGATGTGCCTTTTTATGCAACCGTTATAAATTTAGCAATTTCTCCAGAAAATTCAAAGTTCTAACATTAATTTAGCTATAAGTCTTCCAAAACAAACTTTTTTATACTCCAGTAGATCTTTCTTAATTTCGCTTCACTTCCTTCAGACATTCCAGCAACATCTCCCTGCTGTAGTCTAACTAAAAAAAATTCATCTCATTTTCTTTCATTTCTTCACAAGAAAGAATATCATCTTGAAGTTTTTTCTCCTTGAGATGAAAAGCCAAAAATTATTAAAAATAAGTCCCTATGGATGTCATAATGAAAGATAGAGTTGAACATACTCCACTCGAGTGGATCTTATAATATACATCGGATGAATAAGGACATATAATTCATCTTTTACACAGCTTAAAAATCTCAAGATGAAAAAGTAGGTGAGCCAATGTTTAAGAAATTGTAAGATGGATAGTAAAACTAAACTAGTGGCTGGAGACCCCTTGAACTTCCTATATGGTAATTCTTCTGCATTTAAACTACATAACAAAATTTCCAATACTAAAATATACAAGTGCAAGCCTGTAGAGTAATATAAATGATATTTTAAGAAAGGAAACTTCCCTCATTCATTTCTTCCTAAGTCGAAGCCTCGAAGCCACCCTCATCTTCATTTTTTAACAAACTTCTTTCAGATTTTATACCTATGTCACATCCACATCCCCTACATCAGCTTATAAGCCTGGGAGCTTAAAAAATAAACTCTTTCATGCTTTTACTATAGACGAAAGACCATTTCGAATAAAAAATAAATCCTAACATGTATATTTTTATACCAACACCAATACATATTATTCTACTTCAATGCTTTTTTCCATTTAGAATTAAGAATTAAATAACAATCCTTAACACTTATGCGAATAGACCTTAGGATATAAGATAGGATTGAGCAGTAGTTCATAGGCAGCAAGATACTTAATTTTAGTACAGATACAATATTCAGAAGATATACTCCAGCTCTCGCACGGGCTGCGAGCATTTATTAAAAACATAACAATTTTTTAGT
>JAQFZZ010000265.1:0-22917 GCA_034696405.1 Isotoma caerulea | reverse complement strand
GAAGTTGTTTGGGATATGTGGATCGCCCTTACTAATGTTTGTAGAGAATATTCGGTGAGTTTATGTGCATTAAATTGTATAAAATATCCAGCTTGATTGCAATGAAAATTAATTTATAAAATCAATACTTCAAGGAGAGTAAAAAGATTGAATTTGTGAAAGAAGGATTGGAGAAATTGAAATATTTAGATAGCTTCATTGGAAATAATGTTTGGGCAGTTGGAAATAATGTAAGTCTAAACTGGCTTTTAATCTTGTTCATAGCTTACTTTGGTGTAAACATCATAATATAAGTTTTTAAATCTTTTAACTGTAGATAAGATACGTGGATTTTATTTTGTACGAGATTTTGGACAGTTACCAGAAGTTCAGTGAGAAATTACTTTTCCCTTTCCCAAGGCTTCTTGGATTCAAAGAAAGATTTGAGTCCCTTCCAAGTATTAAGGAATATATGTGCAGTTCATTATTATTTTAGTTATAAGTTTAAAGCAAAATTATAATTATGCGTATTTATTTTGTTGCAATTTGAATCTTTTAAATGGACGAAGCGAATTATGAAATTAAATTTTTAAAATATTAATTTAAAAACTAAGTAAATAGCTTACATGTAAAAAGTTTGCTTATTAAAAAAATATCAAACATAGCCTTTCAAGTTTGCATTTTTAGGTTTTTTAAAGGTTTAAATACAGTTCAAAAATAAATATGTTTTGAATGAGCCTTTTAAGTTAAAAATCAAATATGAATCATGTTTTGATTTTGAACTTATAAAACGTGTGAACTACATGTGATGAGATGACATGAAATTTCAAGTTTTGATTTGTATCAAAGTATAGATCAAAATGTAATGTAACAGACATTCAAAATACCGTTTCACATTGTTGTATTGTTTGAAAGTATTAAAATCAAATAGAATTAAAACTAATAATATTATTAATGAAATTGATTCGAAGAGCTTTTTATTGCATCTTTAAAAAAATTGCATTCGATCATTATCAAACAAATTAAAAAAAGTTGATTAAAACACGCTGTAGTTTTGTGTTTGCGTATTTGTGCTATTGTTTAAATTTTGGCAAACAGCGAGTATGTGAGAAAGAATTTCCGATTATATCGGACTTGTAGTCATAATATTATTTTTGATCAATGCCAGGGTTTCAGTATGGTGTTAATCACCTGAATAAAATCAGGGATTAATACCACTTACCCCTGGTAAATATGACAGCAGTTTAGTGATTTTTACCACTATAGTGGTAAAAACACGATAGCTATTGCTAATACCGATTTGTATGGAAACCAACTGAAACATAAAAGGTAATGTTAACTAAGGGGTCGATTAAAATTCAATTCAGAATCGATTTTTTCAATCCTACTGAATTCGATTAACTGAAACTTATGATCGCATGAATTGTACGATCCTATTCAAAAGCTTGATTCAATTGAATCGGCAACTTTGGATCGTTTACTTGTTTCTTTAATAAGTTTCTTTAAAATGCAAATGTACCATTATACAGCAATTTGCAAAACTTTCCTTGAATTGCGATTCAAATTATACAATTCAATTCATTAATTTAATTTAATGAGATTGGCTAAATCTCCTTGAATCTAATCGAATTGCAAAATTCGATTCAATTCTCACATTGGATTAGGACGAATCCCAATTTTTGGATCTTTCTGAATCGGCCACTTAGTTAATTACGCTAAAAAGTTCAATCTTGCTAAAAATGTTTTAATTCTTACAATAAATATAGAAACTAGACTTAACACTTTGAACGCAGTTTAACAAATTTGTACTAAAAGCTTAATGCATAATCGCAAATTAAAATGCACACCAATATTTTTCAAATTCAAATCTTTTACATTTGGGCAATAAACTTTCGAGTTTATTTTATAGCACATTCTACAGTAGTTTGTCACAACTCCTTGTATAATTGATTATGATTAATGATTATACATAAAATTTATTTAATAATCGAGCTGACGAATTGGAATAAAGACGGAACCAAAAATGTGTTTATAATTTCTAAAGAAAATCCCTCTAAGTCAAATCAGCGGAAGAATATGATCGGTCAAGGGAAATAAACCATATCAAGTGGCTGTAACCAAAAAGCGAAACCCATACTTTTAAAACATTTACTTGTCTTTCAGTAGAACATTTTAAAACAGAAATTTAAAACTCTTAAACCTTCCATTTTAATCCACTAATAAAATCCTATCAAAAACACACGACTGGAAATTTGACCTCGTTTTCTTAACTTCATGACATTGTAAGATAACGCCGTTTATGAAAGTTGAATTTCTGACTATAAGTAGATGCAAAAACATGCATAACATGATTTTTTCAATTTTGTGGGCTTAGAAGCGCTTTAAAGCACGCACGATTCTATATATTAAATAGCACGCAACCAATACCGTTGAATTTTTGATGTTTCGTTTTTGCGCCCCGGGGCTCACATAATCGCGATCAGGGCACTGCATTTCAATACCAAAGTGTCCTGAAAAATACTGAATCCAACGCAAAAAAACCGGAAGTCAAATCGTCAATTCGTTCCGGAGATAAATTGGAGACGGTCGGACAGACCTTTTTCATAAAGCAGTTTTTGCTACGTAATAATTACAATAAAATAAAAGATGGAAATTTTCGAGCGATAATATTTTGAGATTTATTCTGAAAAGGGAAACATAATTAGCGACATTTTCAAAAACTAATTATAAAATGCTTTACAAAGCTATCAAAATATAATATCAATAATTAAGCAAGCAAAAGCAATACATTATTAACTTTAGTGTATCAATTGAGTTCAAAAGAATGGAATAGAACATCCCCCAGGGAAAAGGATCCTAGGTCAGGAAACACTATCAAAAGAATTAAACAAGCGAACACTTCAAATTACTTCAACTAAAGTCCTCACCGCTTGTATTCTGAGTTCGTGCGTGTAGTGCAAATAGAATTTAAAACTTTTCAATTACTAAGTTTCAAATATCATAACAACATTCAGAACCTAAATAATATTTATAAATTAGAATTATTTTAAAATACGGAACTACACAGTTAGTTACAAATTAAAAGTTAACTTATAATGTTAATTAAATGCACTTCCCCTGATTTTCTGTCTATATGACAAATTTGAGACGATTGGACCATATAATTGTATTTTGAATGAACTTTTGAACTTGACATTACGGTTCGGTTGCGAGCCCTAACAAAGTCGAAAATTATTTTTGCTTCTTTGTAATCATACAATGTCCGTCTTTATAATTTGAGCGCACTAAAACTGATTTAAATCACTGTATAAAAATGTTTCAGAATGTCAAAGAAAGGCAAGAAAGAAAATAAACAACTTTATTTTATGTCTTCACCCCCCCCCGAGTTTTTGTTTGTCTACAGGACAGGACTTCAATCTTATAGCAAAACTGAATGTTTCACATTTTTAAACTTACTTTTTAAAATATTCTACAAAAATGCGAAATTGTTAATCGTTTTACTTCTGCTACTGGGTTGTACTCATTTGATATGGTTGATTTTGTATTTTCATTGAATATACAAATTTAAAAAACGTTACAGTTTATTTCTTAGTTGTATTGGGTAACATCCTGCCTCGCCAGCGTCTCTTGCCGACAGACGAATGTTGTACTACTTTTGATTTTGTTACCACCAATCTAAAAATTTTTTTATTATTACAAGCCAACTGAATGTGTTGGTGTGATTTGTTTTGTCTTTAGATATTTTATATTTTTAATTTTTAATTTTTTTTAAAACCAAAAGCTTTTAATTTGGGATTTTCTGTAATTCAGAGTTGATGCATTATAAAGGTAAAAAGGTTAAGGAAGCTATGTTGAGTTTTCATATTGAGATAAATGAGTACGACTACGATTCCCCGGTGATTTTTGAAATCATATAACCTAAATACTGAGTTATGAACAGGTAAATAATTATGATCCCATTTGCCAATAACATGTCATTTTACTATTAATCATGTTCAGATTAAAAAATAATTTGGAGCGGTGTTAATTCAAATTTTAAACGTGTTTAACATTATATAACAAACAAATCAATTATTCTAACAATAAACCCTCTCAAACTTTCACCAACGAAATACGTGTTGAAGATGCATAGCCACCATACGAAAGTCGGCTAAACCCATCGCTTGCAGGGTGAAAGACTATTCCCAAAACCTCATCACTACTAGGGTTTGTTCACAGTAGCAATAGCATCTTGTATATTATGAATAATTGCACCATAACCCTGTGGCTTTACATTTTAAGTCGAAAGCAAAGTCTTTTTGTGTCTGTTTAGCCCCCTTGACATCCCGAGCATTAGCCTGCGCTAGAGATTTGAGCTGTGAAACGACTGGAAAACTGTTAATTGAAGCCATTATGACGAACCTCTATGACAAGTAAATAAATACTAATCGTTTAGAAAGTTGTGTTTATTGTATTTATACTCTAACCTCAAAACGTTTTAAGCCTATATAAGTCCAACAGCGAACTTCTTATTTATTTTAGTCCTTTCTGCGTCCCACTACTACGATGACTTCGTTAAATCACCAACTTGGTTATCCAAAAATTTCGGATCATACTCGCAACGCTGGTAGACCAAACTCTCAAAGTCAAGGGTACAATTCATTCCAAGGTGGCCAACCCATCCTCGTTCCTAATATTAATTCCTCTTACCAAAATTGATGAGATCCTGTTCCGAGAACATCGGGAAAATCCTACGTACATTCCCCAAGTACGTGGGGTTATGCATCCGAAAGGCACACGTAATCTGTCCGAGTGAATATGGGTATTTTACATATGGATATCCACACTCTCTTTTCGTACACACAAAATGCGTAATTTGTGTGGCGGCGGTCTGGTCCATCTTCATAATCTCTTTTTCATCCAGACAGACGTAGTCCTGCACCCGGTCATCGCTACTCACGTTGTAGCGTAAGAAAACCTGAAAATAACAACCCATTATCAATATAATAAACATTTCCCAAAGTCAAACTCTTTCCCAAATCGACCTGAGTTTATGACATTTGATTTTATCTTACCCGTTTCCGTTTCACGCACTCGTTGGAATGGAATATCAAATCTGGAGTGGCCCAGTTTTCAATATTTCCAGTGATATTTTCCCCGGACGAGTCATAAATAAGTCAGTGTGTTACTGACAACCAACCCAACCACCTGTGCCTTATTTGCAGTCTACTCATAATAACATAATACAGCATCTACTTAGCTGAGCATTCACAAAATAAGAAATCAGAGCTCGTTTCACAGACAATGAGGTGAAGTTTAAACTATTTTCGTGTTTTTAATTGTGCAGTGGACAAGACCATGGAAAATTGGTCTTGTCAGCTGCAGGATTCTGTGTTGTAAAAACTCACAATGATAATGGGGGGTTATAAAGGTTAACATCTCGCATGTTACCATTATTTATCATATAGGTAAGCGGTAATGAAAACAATACGTCAGTTTATTCTTGCAACTCGTTGGAAAAGGTCGTTCCCCTTAACATTACTCTAGATGGTAATTTAAAACTATCAAATCTAAATGCAAAATATTTTCTAAAAAACAATGTGTAACCGACTTACCTATGTTGTCGGTATAATAATATTATATTATGTTAGTAAAAGGCATGAGCAATTGTTAGAACATGCTCAGATTGTGAATGAGGTAGTAAACGCAGAAGATTTACTCTGAATTTATACACATGTGGTGTAACACCTGACACCTATTTCTGCTACTGCGCCGGTGGTGATCAACGTACCGTATACACGGGTGATCACCAACCAGTATCGGGAATCTGTTCCTGCTGTTGGCTGCGACTGTAACTCTTGTAAATAAATACTATTATTTCACATTGAGTGTCAGTATAATATTTTATGCCATAAGTCCAAAATAATGGACTAACTTCCGTTTCCACTTGCCCAAGCACCACTAGTCCATTTCTCAAGGCCACCGGATACGGAAATAAATCCACCGGATAGACTTGAATGGCATATAACCCGCATCCATGTGTAAAAAGAGCCAAAAAGTCTCAGATTCACCCGGTGCATTGTACAAGGGCGCTTTCGCCGTATCCATCCCATCCGCGTACTATTATGCTAAAAAAACCCATATAAAATACAATACATTTTAACCCGTTTATAAGGGTCAATAGTGAACCGAACCCGGGTGCATATTACTAGGCAAACCGGGCATTTTCACCCGGACTTTATAAAAAAAACCTTATGTGTGATTTGGCTAATTAAGCACATGTTGATGCTACAAGGCCGCACCCACAAGTCCCACCTCACCAAAGTAAGCCTGAAACTTGCCAACAGTGGCAGTGGCAAGAGTCGAACCTGTGACTTTCAAGTACAAATCCGACTCGCTACCTACTGCACCATCAAGCCCTTTTTAAGATATCGTATGAAATAACATACATTTATTGTGCAAATTTTTTTATAAACAGATTGAAAGAAGGGATAGAGATGGAACGTTTTCCAATTTAACCAAAATGTTCATTATGTTAAAAAGCTAGTCATTTCTTTGTTTGGGCATTATAGACATTTTGGAAATATTGGGAGGGCATTTTGGGCATGCCGGGGGGTTGTCTTAATAAGTACTGAGAACCCCCTTTTATAAAATGACAAAAAAACCAATGCAGATGATTTGCTTTTTGGTTAAAAGACAAAAATCTATAAAGCGTCTCTTATCCCTCATCTTAAAAGCTTATCATCTTCATTCCAGCCCTGGCGTCATGAGAAGAAGTCCTTTTTGAAGCATTACAATTCAATCCTTTCAGGATTCATCCCATTGGTATTTTTTAAACCTGGCTTTTTTTTAAATTGCATACAATAATTTTAATTCTTTTATCAGCTAATAATGTGCATCTGGAAGTTCAACGTTTATGTGTCATATAAGGCCTTATGTCAATAATATGCTTCGCTAACTCATTTCCTGCAGTAAGATTAGTTCAATGGAATCTACCCAAAGGATTTCATTGTGTTCAAATGTTTAAAGGTAATATTTCTATACAATTGTTCTAAATCTGAAAAATTTCTGTTGTTATAAATGTTAATTTGACTAAAGAAATGTATTTTAGGGCAAAAATGTGAAAGCTCCCGATTTATCACCTCCACACCAGATAAAATGGCAGCTGTATTACAAAAATTATCTTCGCTTATGCTTTGTAATACCAACCATCCAATGTAACAGGAAGGTCGACTGAATTGCACTTTCATTTATATTTTTGGTGTCTTTTGTTGTATAAACTTGCTGAGGATTTTTAATTTTTTGAAACCAAACAATACTTATTTATTGGATTTGTATTTCTGGTTATCATTAAGATTGTAACTTCGTTGTTTTTGTCATCAACATAATAAATAATATGTCTGATAATAAATGTGTGCAGAAGACCTACCTACATTTTCGGCAGGAAGGTTACAGGGGTTTTGATAACACCCGCATGAGCAGGTCACAAAAAGGCACCAATACGCAAAACAGGTAAGCTTGTATAAGGTGTGCAATTTGGTTGTGAATGATTATAAAGTCGTACGGTATGATATTAATATGATTTTGATCAATTTAATTTGCATAAAATAATTACTTTTGTGTCAAAAAGTAAGTTTTGTGTGCTTTTAGATGTTCTGTTTACTGTGCTTGTTCCATTAACAAGTTTTGTTTTTAATAGAAAAATCTGAATCAAGGCAATTAAGTTTAATCGATTTTAATTATTCATAATAATTGATTGGAAATGGAATTTATGATGAGAATGAATTCAGGGGTTATCTCCTCTGCCCAAAAATTAAAAAAGATGTTTATGCTAAATGAAATTGAACATCTGGTCACGGACTAGACATTTTTATAATAAGTTTTAATGCAAATTTTTATATTATAGTCTAACGAAAACTGTTAACCGAATTAAATTATGAAATAATTATGAAATCAGTCTTGCTTTGGTTATTTGTGAAGACACATTCTTTTAAAGAAGTTGTACAAAGTTTACAAAATTGGAATTCACCCTTTACCCTCTCAACATTTCTTTGGTAAACTAAATATTTCTAAAATTGTATATACTTTATGTAGCATATTTTTGAAATTGTATATATTTTTATATAGAACAATTTTTATATATTACAGATAATGGAGAAAATTTCTGCTTTTATGGGCAAGAAAGAATTACAAATTTTACGTTTGATTAATTCGTATTGGAATAGTTCTGCTTTGAAGCGGCTAGAATTAATTTTTACAGTTAAATTAAAAAATAAAATAGATTTAGGAAAATGGTTAGCTACGTATAAGGGTAACGGGTGTACTAATTTTCACCCTAGGAAATGTTACATCACAACTCGATGTATCCGCGATATGATAGGCTTTAATAAAAATAATAAAGAGGGTCTTTTTTAACAATTCAAAAGTAGTTATAATGGTGTGTCATTTTTACCCAGTGAGGTAAGAATGTCCTTGAAGAGATATTGATTTTCTGTAAAGAATTGGAAGCTTTAGATTTTGAATTGTATTGCCACTAATAAGATGACGGTGGACACTATATTGAGTATAATACCTTTGATAAAAACTTTGGAGATATTTTCAATGTCAATTAAAAGTTATATATTGCCTATAGTGGACAGTAAAAATCTTTATTATAATATAACCAATTTGAATTTGCAACACATTAGGGATGATGAGTTGTCCATGTTAAGTCGTTGGTTTAGCCAAAGAAAGCAATTGGAATCTTTGGATATTTTTTTGATTACGTATTCTAATAGGACCATTTTTTACAATTTCTTGGCTACAGTAGTTATTTTTCTGCAATTGTCACTCATTATTAAGCTACCTACTTTGACATTTTGACCCCACCAAAAAGCTCAAAGGTCAAGGTAACCCAGAGGAGAAAGCCGGCGAGTGGCAATTGCAGAAAGTCCCGGGACCATGCATCACGGGTAGGGCATCCACACATGCTAAGTCGCAATAAATATGCCGCATATTCTGTTTCAAATACAAAAATAATAATGCTCCGTATAAAAATAAATGCTCTGTATAAAACTAAATGCTATTTAAAAAAATAAATGTTTTGTATAAAAATAAATGCTGTTCAAAAATAAATGCTGTGTATAAAAAAATTATTGCTCTGTTTAAAAATAAATGCTGTGTACAAAAAAATAAATGCTCTGTTTAAAAATAAATGCTGTGTATAAAAAAATGAATGCTATGTAAAAAAATAAATGTTTTGTATAAAAATAAATGCTCTGTTTAAAAATAAATGCTGTGTATAAAAAAAGTTATTCTTATATTTTTATTAATTAAAAGTTCTCAAACTTTACTCAAATCTTTACAACTGTGGCTGAGCATGATGAGTATAAATTTGTAGTGTAGTATGTTGAAAAATGCTACAACGCCCACGCACCAATCTCAACTTTATCGCTCTCATCTCTCTCTCTCACCGTATTGTCTTTTCTTTCTTGTTTTATTTTATTTTTTAATTAATTTAAAGTGAAATCGTGATTAGTCATTAATATTATTGATTTAAATTGTGAACCTTCAGAAAATATGGAAAATCCAGGTACAATATTTTGTTATTTTAAGTTTTAATATTCTCTTTTTAAATGTGTAAGATTGTAGTTTTTTTGATTGGTTTTAAATTTTTATTCTACAATTACAAATTATTTTTTAGGAACGGAAACTGTAAAGAAACCTACGCTCATGTTGAGGAAAGATAGGCCACAAGATAAGGTAAAGTTCCATTTCCATATGCTGCTCCAGTCTGCAAGGCTTTCTATTAAATTATTTAAAATGCATCACAAATTGTATTTTCAAGGATGGACGTATTTGTGTCAAACACATTACTAATGGTACGACTAAGGAGGAATTAATACAATTTTTTCTTGACAAATTTCGATTAACTGGAAGTAAACGGGTTTCCCAATTAGAGTGTGATATACACGATGAAAAAGGATTTGCTTTTATCAAGGTAATTTGTACCATTGTATAGTTCTGTACCAGAGTAAGTAAATTTCAATCAAGACTTATTCTCAAAAAGTTAAATTGTAAATTACAATACTACCTTGAAACCTAAAAGTCAATCTAGACAACATTGGGCTCCCGGTTGGCATCCAAAAGTTGCGAAAGTGTCTCATTCGAATTCATAGAGTTTATGTGTTTTACATTCCACAAGATATTGATCTGACTGATGATGATGAATAAATTTGTTAATAAATCAACTCATTCCTTATATATATACAGTTTTTTTGTCATTCTAATTTCTGTTTCTCATACTAATTCATTCTGTACTCAATTTCAAAACTTTAATCCACAGATTTTCTTTTTTTGCTTTAGACGTTTTTCGAACGGTTTCCGGAATCCATTTCACTGTCCCAATTCAACGACTGTCTCCGCCAGCAGTTTCTAAACAAAAATCCCAAAGTTCGTGTTTGGGATATTGTACCGTGCTCTCAACTCATCGTGACATATGGAAACGCGAAACGAAAACCCCAAGTTTGTATCAATGGTGAAACAATTTGCAATCAAAATGAGAGCAACTCACAAAGAAAAAGGGAATCAAGGGATGGGTTCCTGGGATTGCGACAGCAATAGAAGATCCATTGGTCCACACACGTCACGTGATTCAAATCGTGACTGCCACTTACACCAGCACTAATGAAGTAGGAGGCGTTTAGTTTCAAGATGAGACCCGCAAGGCAATCAGGAGTGAGATGCAACTGCAAGAGTAAGTCACTCATTTTTATAAAACAACAAAAACACAACAATTCATAATCTGGAACTTATGTAAACTTTGATTTTATACAGTCGTTTCATCCCATCCTGCATTATTGCACTAACCCTAATCAGCCTGAGCACGCGACTACTCAAGGATGGGTCAAAAGAAGCAAAGGATCCAAAACTGTTGGGCGAACTTGAGTTTAAGGTGAGTCAGCAAGGTACAATGCATACAAGGGATGCATAAAATGCTTGCACAATATGGGGAAAATTTTAACGTACCTAAAAGACTTTATTTACTACTCATCGCATGTTACATTTCAATGTCTTCATCCTTCAGGAATTTTTGCATCTCTTTGCTCTTCCATCCACTCTCACGATTTCACGACCTTGTAAAGATATGCAAATGTAGCATAGTTTTTATGTTGTTAAATAAATTGTACTATTTACGAGGGCGGCGCTTCGTTTACTCCAAAACGGCTGCTGAGGTTGAAACTTAAACATTTTCAAATTTGCCACAATGGCAAATTTTAGCCATTTTGACAAATATTGTTGGTGGTACTCACATTTTATTCATTGTATTCAAAAGACGTCTACAGTGTACTCTTAAAAGTCGTTGCTTTGCATAGCGAGGGTGTCATTTGGGTCATACTATGACCGCTGCTTATGGGCCACTGCCAGTAAGAAAATGTCTTTAATAGATTCTCCACTTGCTTGAGGCTCTCATAGTACGGTTCACTTCCAGAGCCACATTGATCCCGGCCGCGGGCCTGCTTCACGTATGGGCAGTTTGGAGAAGCTGCTGCGTGTATGATAAAGGGAATATGCTCGCTTTTAAAATTACCAAAAGCAACGTCACACAAATAACAGGCAACGTAATCCATCCATCCGGGGAAGTAGAATCCAGCCTTTGCCAACGAAAGGGCACTCACGACCGATTCCTTTTGCCAGTCTTTAAATGTGTCTACTCTCCAATCGATAAGAATCGATCAGCTGCTGTTAATTTTTTGATGGGGTTAATATAATAATAAGCATGAACTTTCACAGAATCTGGAAGAAATCAAAACTGCTTTATTGATAGAGATGATTTTATCAAAGGTTACAATTTATTTTGTTTTGACCTAATGGACTCAAATCACGGTAACCGCTAACCTAATTGTTAGTACTATCAGTGCAATAGTATATGGTTCTTTTATGAATCTACTCACTATTGATCAAAATAGAAACGTGGGCGTTGAATCCTCCACTGTTACAAATACAACTAAATAATCTTGTGCATTATCACATTATTTTATAATGGATTCTGATACCTTATTTTTTGCTCTAGCAGTCATTGCTAAAAAAGTCAAACAAAAAAGTTTACTGTTCTAGCTCGCGATGAAATCAAATTAGTAAATTTTAACAAAACTCCCTTAATTATCTACCTACATACAGCAGAAAAATGTTTAGTATTTACTACGATTCGTATGGTATGAATGCGAAAAGAGACTATCAAATGAATTTTTTACTTTACTTTTAATTTAGGAGAGGTGTAACTTTTTCAAACTTTTCTTCTGAAATTTAATTAAATTTTAATTTTCACAAACATTGACACATTTAAAAAAATCTCATACCTCGCAGAGTTAACATTGGACGAGGTGTGGTTGCTGTGGTCAAGCTAGCCCCATCGTTGTTGAAGGTGGCAATATGTTGGAGGGGGCTGTAAGGGGTAGAATAGTGTAAGCTGACACTGATTGTGTAGACCTCGGAGTACACCCGGTTAGAAATGGAGAAAAGCTTACAGTCGTGAATTTACCAGCACCGTCGTCTACCGACTTTAAACCTCCAAGTTGAAAGGAATTTGCAGATTGCTTTTTTAACACCGTCTCTGCTCTCTTGATTTTAAAATCAAGTTTAAAACTCTAAATTTTATAACATGTGTGCAGCATCATCTGTGCTCAGCTCATCCGACAGCTCACAATCAGAACCATCATCATCATCATCATCATCAGATTATCAAAACGATATGCAAGTGTTTCATTCAACACTTGCACAGCGTTCTGTGACACCTGTTAGGCCACCCCCACCTGCACGACCACACCCACCCCCGTCAACGGATATATGCAATGACCCAATACCCGCTCGTCCACCAAGAACCCAAAGAGCACCCACATATGCTGCTAGGGTTCATAATTATAATTAACGATCGGCCCATCGTCATATTCCACAACGTCCCAATCCAAATCATTTAGATAATATTTATTCCGAAGACGAAGAAGAAAATATTAATTAATTATTATAGTCAGTCAGTCAAGTCAGTATGTCAGTAAGTAAAGTCAGTCAAGTCAGTATGTCAGTACTTAAAGTCAGTTTATTATAATAGTCCATTAAAAGTTGTTATGTTGCATGCTCAGTTATCTATGATTATAGTCTCAAATTACTTTTCTACAACCTCGTCTCAAATAAAAAAATGTCACTCTATAAAATAAATTAATTCTTCAAATCCAATTATTGTATGTAAATTTCTTTAATTAAACATCATCATGAACACACGATGCATAATCAAATCGATACAAAATGAATCGAACGCAAAACACGCTAAAATGGAAAAGCTTACCTATTTTGCGTATTGGTGCCTTTTTTCAACCTGCTCGCATAGGTCATATAAGGTCATACTGAGACTTTTGGAGGTCATAAACGGTCGTATGAGAGCTTTTGGCGGGTAAAATGATACTTTTGGGGGTCATATGGTTAGTTTTAAGGGGTTATATAGGACATACTTAGACTTTTGGGGGGTCATTTAGTGTCAAATGGGGACTTTGGAGGGTCATAGTATCATAAGATGTGAGTGGTGGCAGAGGTGAAACACAATCGAAAACGAATTAGGGGTGGTTCTTCGTGGTTCTTTCCCCCACACCTTTCGTCCGTCCATATTTTACCTAATAAAATACTATAGAAAAAATTACTGAAAATGCAATACTAATGTGTACGGATTAATAAAATAAATAAAAACTAATACAAATATTGAATATTACCCAACTTACTGTAGTTTAAAAAAACAAATTTTAGAAAAGAATTAAAAAAATAAGAGAAAGCATTAAAAAGAACTACAAATAAAAATACAAAAAAATGGGCACTTTTAACTCTAAAACTCAATAAATGAAATACATTTAAAAAAATTAAACGATATTTATCGAATCGACAAAAAAAAATAATCGGTCGCACGTAAAACGTTGTGTGCTTAAGGCATTAGGCATTTTTAATACCTCTTAATACATGAGACATAATAAAAGAGCTCTCTAAAGCCAGTGGTGAGTACAACGTTGCATTTTCAATATTAAAGCATCTCATTAAACATAAATCTCAAACGGATACCATCATTTTTCTGTTACCTACTTTTGTCAATCTTAAGTTGTCCGTCCGGGACATGATTACATGCTAGTAGTTCGGATTATTTGTCAATTAGCCGTTGTTGATTGGCAGACTTTAAAAGATTGGACAGTAATAAATGTCATGCCAAAAAAATACTAGTTAAATAGTCAAAGTTGCTATTGCTTAATAGCTTTAAACAGATTTGAAGATTTGTATGTGTTTGGGCTGATTTTTAAGAATGACGAAACTACTAATAATAAATGTTGTTTGATGTAAATCCTTAAGTAGGCATCTTCCCACCCACACCTTATATTTCTTCAAAAAAGCTTCCATGAGCCCTTTTCGTTTCTCAGCTCGTGTCGTGTCCCTTTTGGAAAAATATTATTTTTTTCATTAAATATTTAAATTCTGTTAAATTTAAGTAAAAATTAAAACTAAAAAATGTCAAGCGTAGTGTTAATCTTTATTTTTATTTTTAAAAAATAAACAAAAAAGCGTGAAGTGTTAATCTTTATTTTTATTTTGTACAAAAACTACAAACGTGTAAAGTGTAAAGTAATATATTTTATGCCATTAAGTACTTTTCAGACTGTACTTTTCACTCTGTGCATATTTAGGTCACCAAAGGACCGCTTCTCAAGGCCACCAGAGTGAGGACGACCGTCTGTCTTAGGTAATGAGTGGCATATAAAACGCATCAACAAGTTCAGAGAGAGCCGAAAAGTATTTGGCACTTTCCACTCCCACCCGGTGCATAACATTATGCTAGGGCGCTTTCGCCCGTATCCACCCTATCCACAATACACCCCTATGCTATAAGAAACACATGCACAATTTAAAACTTGATATTATTATAATTATGTAATAATCAAAATACACTCACAGAGTATTTTTAATGGGGAAAAAAACTAACGCACTAAACCGGGATTGTATACCCAAAATTCTGCTTTAGTGGTTAGGTAGAGTTGTTGCTTCCCTCTTTACTTATCTCCGTCAATTATTAAAACTCAGGGATGTACAAACCCAGCCAATTTCAAATAACAACCACTTGTTGTGTAACAAGATTGATATAATTTGTTGTATAAATAAGGCTCTGAGGATAATATATTTCTGCATGTGATATGATAGAGTGGTGATAAGCAAGAGAACCGTCTCAACCAACTTTCCAGTTACCACTAGCTTTATTTTCATTTTCAATATTCTATATACAATTCGCATTCGATATAGTATATGCATACATTATATCAGATACTTCACTATATATTTTTATCTACATACAATGTGTATACCATTTGGTTACATCCCGGAATCCCTGGGAAATAAAAATATTTACATTTCATACATCATCATACGACCAACTACTGATTTACACTAAAAGAGAGTCATACAGGTCATTCGACTCGGCAAAGATGTTGCACATGGATTTTATCTTATCTAAATATTACTGCAACTAAGCTACGAAGACGGCTAAGTTCGTATATTCATTTAAATGTAATAAGGTCATTTTCATATTGTTATTTACGAGGTAAGGATTTTGTAGGCATAAAAATGCAATTTTTATTCTGCATTGGACCATCGGAAAGTATACATATCGTTGAGTAAAGCCCATTACCATCATGAAGTTAGTACTGTTGTTAAGTTTATTCGGGTTGACATTTGGTCGAATATTTGAAACTTCTTCCGAGATTTACGATGATAGTGGGGAGAATATTACCGCACTGGTATTATTGTGGTTGGATCCGGACCTCATATTTAATTGCCAAAAATGTATCCGTCGGTCGAAAGTAAGTTGAGACGCCTAATATTTGTCTGGTTCAATATTTTATAATAATTATCAAAGCGTCGCAACCTTGTATATGTGATTAAAAAGAATGGTGTTAAATAGATTCTTGTTTAAAATATTTCCAGATATTTTTACGTTTTAATACAACAGCTGGAGACACGGTTCAGGATCATATTTGTTTGACTGAGCGTTTGACACATTTTAATTCTGACCACAGTACTTCATTTTTTTCTTAACTGAGTACTTCATTTTCATTATTGGCGGCCTAAGGCGGACAAAATAAACGTTTGACTGACCCCCAAGACTGGTTTAAACAAAGCTTTTTAGTGAAAAAAATTTGAAAACTAAATTTGACTACTTTTTGCTGGCATATGGCAAAACTTTGAAAACAAACCAAAGAGTTGTCCAGAGGGGTGCATCCAGCACTCGTATACTCCCTGGAAGCGTTGATTCTTTGCATTAGAAATTTTTCTATGATTTTTTCACTGGCAAGCACTTCTCTCTCTCGCGTACAATCAAGGGTGATCTCTTCCTCCTTTTCATCAAAGTTGCGAAATATGTCATATATGGATTTGTTATTTTCGACGTCTTTTTCCTCTCCCTCATCAAAGGCGTTGTAAATTATGTTGACGTTATCCTCTCCCCCCTTTCACTCCTCCAATAAAATTGGAGGATTTTCTTCATCAAAAAGATACAGCTCCCTAAATAGCTCAGTGGACGTAAACAAAAATACAGTTACTTATAATTCTATATTCAACCTTTACAAACCAATAAACCTTAGCAAATGGTGTAACAAAGGAGCGTCAGAGCTGCATAATTGAGTCTAAAGGACCCTAAAAAACCTTTTATTCCCCTTACCCCCTAAAAACATTTACGTAACCTAACTAAAAAATTAAGGACCTGGAACTTAGTTCCCTTAAAAACCTTAACACCGTTAAGTATCCTTACAAACCCTTAAGTCTTTAGTACCGTTAAAAACCCTTTACACCCGTAAGTACCCATAAGTACACGTAATTCAAGTACCCCTAAAAACCCATCAATACCCTTAAAAAAATTTGTCGCAAATTGGACCTTTTTATTGTGAGCTTGGGGGTGGTCGTACTGGGCCCATCTCCGAACTCATGAAAGAGGATGAGATATGTAGAGAGGAAAGAATGACAAACATAGTAAAGTTCTATTCATAACTTTTAATACAATTCTTGTGCATCACATCTCTCTTTACCGTGAGAGATGAGGTATTACATTCATTATTTTAATCATGTTTTAATAATATTAAGTATATTATAACATAAAATATTTCAGGTAGTTAGTTACCTTAGTATATTCATAGGATAAAACTACCTGGCTGGAGGAGAGATATTCAGTGTTCCCATGGAGCCATCTCAACCATTATCTCTCTCTCCTCAGCCTGACAAGGGCCTGCTTCATACTGTGTATTGTGTACTATGTTATTCGCATACAATCCGAATTTTATTCTCTCATATCCACATCATAGTTCATATATGCGTGGAGACAGTTATGGACCAGACCCTACAGGCCTACAAATTTTGACTCTGATCGGTAGTGTGCTCCTGTGGAGACCGCCCTCATGGCTCTTCGCCCTTCGGATCACCCAACGTCCCTGCCATATCCTTCTGCCTGCGGTTTCGTCCGTTTCTGCTACATTTTTCTGTCCAAATCGGGTGATTTGCTGCCTTTTCGGAGGAAGGGTAACCTGCGTCGGTCCTCATCCGCTGCAGCATCATCACGGACTTTTTTAACATTGATACTATAATATTCAAGTATCCGGGTTCGAAATCTAAAAAGAATTTGCAAATGTATTTCCCATTTCACTTGCTTTTACTAAATTCACAAAAGCATACATCCACTTTGTACATAAGATATATATTGTAAGTTATGCAGCGTTAGTAGAAGACATGAAATAACTTTAGAAAGAAAGGAAGGAAATAACATTGGAAATGCCTCCATGATACATTTATCGCTCTGGGTTTATGACGTTATACGTAATGTAACCTCCACCCCTCCCTTAGCAAGAAAAACTTCATCCCTTTCTTTCAATAATATTATTCAATTTACTTCTTTATTTCAAAACTTTTTATTCTAAAAAGTAGGTTACTATACTAATAGTATGTATAGAAGTAACCAGGATAATATGGGTTGTTAAAATGGACATGTAAACACCAGCTGGTGTCTGTCCTCTATTTTTTAGTCTGACGTGTAAACACACAAATGTCCACCCGTCCGTACTATATATACAATAATTATGAGTGAAAGGAATTTTTCCCCATATTACTCTTTGCTATGTAAGTAGGTGGTATGATAGGATACGCTAGTTCAATGTAGTATAAAATACACCAAACGTGATGATGCACTTTCCCTCCATTTTTGCCTTTCATCCTTTCAATGAAACTCCTTTACTTTCATAAAACCTATGTAAAAACCATTCCTAATGCCTCATTATCATGAAAAATCTCACTTCTCTCATGCCTGAAATAAAGTAACTCTAAATGTTTGTCAAATAAAATGCACAATGCCATGATTTAAATTATAAAAGTCAAATCAATAATGTGATAAAGTCTCGCTTCTTTATTCATCAAGCTAAATCAATCAATTATTTTCTACACTACAGTTCATTTAAGAACTAACGACTGCTGCATTTAAATCAACAACAATTCTATCCAGAAAGAGCCATATTCCAGAAAGGATCTCGATATCGTCGATGTCTAGGAATCTCTGTGGTGACTTCGAGCTCAAAAGAGGAAAGCGGATAGCACTCGCACTCTGAAGATTCTTCCACATTTTCCCTGCAGACCTTCAACTATAATTCCTGGGTTTTAACTAACGTCAATTATCAATAATTAAAATCTTAAGATATACAACCTTAAAATTTATTTAGTAATTAACAACTTGCGATAAGAGGAATATGCATAAACCGGAAATCCGTCAAAATGCATAGCGAAATTCCGTAGAAGGCCCGGAAAAGGGAATTGAGACTCACAGTTTAAACTGGAAATGTCGAACGGCACGCTGAGATGTTCATGCTGACAAAATTCTAAGTCACATACTTCAGCCACCACCGCCCTTGACACTTTTGAATCTGGACGTAGCAAATAACATGGATTGACGCACATAAACTCCTTCGTCTCTCGATATGTCGTCGAAAATCCATATTGTAGACGTAAAATCTAGAAAACCATTGTCAAATTTATTATTACCTAGTAAATTCAATATTACATTCTTACGACATAAATCTATGATTTTTATGATAATTGAAATTATTAATAATACCTTTGAATCCAAGAGTCACGATTCATATTGGTTCAGTATTTCTACTCCAGTGGATAGACGAAACTCATCGGTGACGTATTCACCAGGAGTTTCATCGTAATTCTCTTTCGTTTTCAAAAATCGAAATTTAATTGGATGGATGAAAATACATCCAGCAATTAAAAATAAAATCAATTTCATGATTTGTTAAAATTCTTTAAAAAAAATTAATTAAAATTAATTCAAAAGACCGGACGGTAATAACCGTAGTGAAAAGATTTCCACACAATACTAAACTAACAAGGGAAGTTTCACTTCTTATACTTAAATTTTGAGCCTATATTTTTTCTACTGGTAGAATAACTAATGAAGATCTCAAATTAAAGATTAATGCAGTAAAATAATTAAAATGGAAATTATTTTTAGGAAAGGTTTATTATTAGTTATTATTATTATTTAATTTAGTCTGTTAATTTTAATAATTTCAATTTGTTCAATAAAATAACCTAATTTTACTTATAAGTTAGGCGAAATATTCAATGTAATTTGTTTGCATTTATTCAATAAAAATTCTTGAAAAAATTAATCCCAGGGATTAAAATTAATCCAGATTAAATATTTCTTAATCCTTAATCCCAACGCATCTCAAAAACTAATATAATCCCAATTAAAATTAATCCCCAAGATTGGTTAATCCTAATCCTTAATCTTAATCCCGAATTTTAAAAACTTAATACTTAATCCTTAATCCCAGCTCAAATTTTGTGGGATTAACAAGCTCTGCTCAAGACTTTAAAACTTAAAGTAAATGTTTACTTAAATTTGGTTCCTTTTTTTTAAATGTCTGGACATCTGTAAGTTGAAAAAAGAAAAACACTATTAACTAACAAGATGCTAGCAGAAATAAAAACACTTGTCATTTTACCGTATGCGACTAGCCTCTTTATTCTTCATCAGGCTGGTTGATGAATACATTTTTCAGAAAAATTACATAATTTAAAATAAAAAAAATGTCGATTACAACGAGACTTGTCTTATACTGGACCTGTTACGTCTCGAGGGACTTTATTCATTCAATGTTCAAGAGTATTTTACAGAGTGTAAGTTATACCTAGAAACTACTTTATCCCATAATGGGTGGAACAAACAAAGATCCGAAGATGCTATTCATAGAGGTATCTCATTTAAGCTACGTGCATATACGGAAACCAATTAAATAACGACAATATATGCTAATCACGAAGATAAGACGCCTTGCTATATGTTTGGACGAAAACCTATCTGAGAACTCTTGTCGCCAATCATTTTTAATCCTACTCCGAAGAATCGAACCCGAGACCACTGATATTAAATATCGTATTTAACACCAAGGCTACGATGACTTGGCTTATCGTACTCAAATTAAAATCATTATCGTTACTTATCGTTAAATACTGAACTTGACATTCCAGGTTTATCCTGGCTGACTACTCGTTTGTAACTGACAAAAATTTAACAAAATTTTTTGCATTTTTTGTGTTCATTCAAAGCACACAAAACTAACTTATTCATAATTTCTAAGGAGTTTTTAGGGCAGACCAAATCCATTTTTATCAAATAAAACAGGGTTAGGTGCATAAATTTGTGCTATGAACTATCTAAACTACTGAGTATGACAAATAAGAATGTTTTAATGATAACCATATTAGATTTAAATGTAAATTAGAAAAAAATATAAAACAACAATTTTTATGGCGATCAATGCAACACCAACTATATTGATGGTAAGGTGGAATCATAAATTTTACTTAAACTTTACTCGATTCAGTATTTTAGATAAGCGATATAAAATGTCATATTTTTGAATTTGTATTATCTGAATTCAAATATGATGCTGGCACAATTGTAGGCCGAAAGAAAACAAAAAAGTTTTAGCTGGGTATAAATAAGGGTGAGTTCCGATAGGAAATCATATAATGTAAAACCTAATGCAAATTACCGTTCATTTAAGTGCTAAGCAAAAATATGTATTGGAAAGAACTACAATTTCAACGCAAGTAAAATTTTTATAACAATGCTTTATATTTTTCCTTGATTTGCAAGGTTAATTATAATATTATCTTATATTAGATCTATCTCCCGTCCATTTTCAATTTAAACGCTCCGATGCACCATAAGCTTTAGGCTAGATTCAATAGCTGTGGAAACGACGAGCCTGAACACGGTAGAATATTATTATTATTATTAGTTTAAATTAGTGCAACAATTAAAAATTTGTACAAGAAATAAATGCATTTATATACCTATATTGGCTTTGTTAATTATTTTACATAGTCCTTTTATTATTTCATAATCTTTGAATTTATTATTTATATAGCTGATAAAAATATGATTCTCCGCTCTACCATCCGCCATATTTTGATCCCAAAGACGCAACTAAACGCGTACAAATAATTCAATGCGGAGCACGATTAAATTTATCCCTACTGTCTGCCTGTCTGTCACAAAGAATAAAAAATACGTCAACATGTATTTATAATTAGCGAGTTAGGGTCTTCAACATCCATGGCAATAATAAAAGAAATTTTTTTTCTCCAACTAGCGCCTAACCATTGGTTTTTAGCGTCAAAATACGATGTTATTCCCATAGCAATGGTCAATGTTAACTACATCATGCGGGTCAGATGTTGAAGTAACCGTTACCATGGTGAATGGAAGATTCTAGGACAATTCATCCCCCACATTTCATCCCCGGACATTTCATCCCTTACACAACTCAACCCCTAGACATCTCATCCCCGGACACTTCATCCCCTACACAATTCAACCCCCACAATTCATCCCCAAAAAATCTTCAAATTATATCATATAAGACATATGCCTTTCCAAAGCAAGTACAAATAAATAAATGTTTAACCTCAGCAGCAATGCTGCCCTTCGATGCACTGATAGTTTTAACTTGGGTACAGGAAAACGTATATGATATATCCAATTAAGTATTATCAATCAGAGCTCTTGTTAAACTCTCAAGGGTGTTGTTGAAAAATATGGGAGTCCCCAGTTTACACAAATGGATTATTTACGAAAAGTCACTTACTGTGTGTCATCAAATAACATGAAAATTTCTTCGGCTTGTTTTCTGTTCTGCTATGAATTTAAAGAATAATATACATATAATGTAAATAGTATTTGCTGGATTTCACTAAAATCTTGATTTTTATTTTTGTTAAACGTCTATGTATCATTATTCCTCTTTCCCTCAAATTGTGCAAACGAGAGAGCCAAATGAAAACATGATTTATGATGGGGATAAAATTAAACAAGATGATGAACCAATTAACATAAATGCACTTTCAATTTTTCATTCTTTTAATAAATAGCAGTTGCATTGAAATCTTTCAAGTTTTAATGTGAATAAAAAAGCTAATGGCAAAGGAATACATTACACTTTCGAGCATTGGGGTTACCAAGTTGAAGAAAAGGAAAGGTTACCCGTGTCCAGAGTTGGGCAAACGTAGTGACCAATCACTCCCTTTCTCTATAAAAATTTGGACCAATCACTCACTTAATTCTCAATTATATCGACCGATCTGTCTCTATCACTCACCTCCAAAATTTTTCCAATCACCAATCTTTCCGTTCACTACGTACAGAAACAAATTTCGTTCCCTATCTATTCCGTTCTATAAAAAAACACACCGTTTACTATCTTCAACTTTCTGAGCGGTCCTTTCTTTTGAAGTAGCAGTTTAAAAACTAATGTTAAATCACACGAAATCAGGGTACTCCCAGTAAAAACGGCATGCCGTGCCGGAAATTGCCGAAAATGCCTATTAGGCACTTTTTTGCCGTAA
>JAQFZZ010000264.1:0-22936 GCA_034696405.1 Isotoma caerulea | reverse complement strand
GTCTTCTTGCAGTCAGCAGTGGTGGCTGAGCCTGGAGTCCATACTGTCAACCTCTTACGAATTCTTCTCTCTCGAGTACTGTCAACTATGATGTATGATAGAAAAAAACACCGAAATTAGCATGAATTAAACGACAAACTGGCAAACTATCAACATAGTTTTCAGTATTCAGCTTTCAAATTTGATTGTCAACCTTTGTGCTTTGAGTTTGACTATAAATATTTTGAATTTCAAATTTCGGTTTCACACTCTATATATAGAGTGAAACATGTTATTTTAACTTACTTGTCTATTCGAATTCTTCAAAGTCAACTCCGAAATCCGACCCGACTCACCCGACTAAGCAAAGCACTAAGCACTACACACTATAAGTAGCTAAATTATATGTTGCAGTTGACTCCGATTCGAATTGCAAATTGTTGTTGTAGTTGACGATATATTATCACTTCTGTCATCTGTTACTGCAGTATTTACTGCATTTGGCATTTTAGTAAATTAGTAGAGATAGTAGCTTGTCGTAGCAGCACGTAGACAGACTACTTTTAATAATCTGCCGACTGCCGATGTCAAGGATTGTTTCTATAATTGATAATATAATTCATAATTACGTAACTACTACTTCTTATACGTAAGATGAATGTAAAATTGTAAAATATGAAATAGCGAAAAATTCCTTAAGCATTACGCACGCAAAACCTTCAGTACATAGTACTTTTTAGAGAACAATAATCATTCAAAGAATTTAGTTTTTATCTCAGCACTTAAAAATCAACTTTAGTATAATATTGAAGTGTTGTCTTTTCAGTAGTGGCGGTGGTGGTCGTTTTATACAGACGAAAGGCACACGAGCATTGCATAGTCAATAGTAATAGTATGGAATGGATGAGTGTATTCGCTCTGTTATAATACTGATGCGAAAAATGACAGTTCGTTTATTATACACTTTTTTATACAGATATTCAAATTACTCACCATCAGATCAGAGGTGTTTCGCTCACTTGGATCCATTTACATTGTTTTTTGCTCTCGTTTTGTACACACACACCTGTCTTTTCTCTATGAACACACTGATTCATGCACACAATGCCACTACCTAAACCTAGCATAGTATTACTTCTGCACCTATATGAAACCTAAAACCCTTTTAAAATTTTCCAGGTCAACGGTCAACCGGTGGGTATTAAATTTTTAAAAGCAAATGAAGGATGGTTAACACGGTTGGAAACCCCGACACGACACCGCACCAGGTGATTCCTCAGATGCCCTGGTCTGGAATTTGAACCCGGATTCACTCCAAAACCACCCGATTTACTTGGAAATCTCTCTTCTATTCTATATTCTGTTCAGAAATTACGGGTCGGGATGGGATGGATTTAGCAATCGAGGGCAGAGGTTAAAAGGGCATAGGTGAGGGAGGGGTTGAGGAAGCCTTTAGCCTATAGGGCCCTGAGTTCAGATTAGAGGAGATTTAAAGGAGGATTAAAATGGTTTTCTTGTAAAGGACAAAAGCGTTCATGTAGAGGGAGGGATAAGTACATTTGAAAATACCTAGTTTAAGTCACAAACACGACTGGAAATAAAAAGCGTTCCCAAGCCAGATTCTACCCGTAATTTTGATTTCATTCAATATCCTAAACGATTTCGAAATAGCGATATATGCTACAGAATAGGATTAGCAGTTAGGTCAAGAAAAATTACCAGTGTAGTTTCTGACCGGCCTTTTTCAATAATTTTCACTCCTTCGGTTCGGATCATCCACATTACCACGTTACTATTACGCTTAAGCTAATCAAAGGTTATGGATTAATTGTTTAGTTTCCAATAAAAGCTTGAAAATCCACATAAAGTGTATAAATACAACTTACAGTATAGAATAATAGAAATGTCGCATTTCCTTTCCTGTAGTTTTATGCTTTATGTGACTGAATTATTCATTAAGTATGGGCATAACTGTGTGAGCGTTGTGTAAAACTACAATGCAACCGAATTAATTCATTACCTTGATAATACAATTACAAAAAATAGAATAACATTAAGCTGGCTTAGAGTTTTAATTCTTTTTATTTTACAGTTTATGAATGCTCATGGCATATCGCACATACTATTTTAATGTATAATTTAATATAAAAAGAATTTTACTGTTAGTTTTTCAAAATACATATTTTAAAGATTACTGCATATAAAACAATCAAAAATTCATTTCATTCCATTATTCCATTCACCGCTTAGATCGCTTTAAACCAGATCCACTATTAACTGCAGGGGACCCTAAAATAGTACTACATCCTGTTTGAAACAACGATGGTGGTGACGAAAAACCTGTAGATTACAAATTGCAATCACCATTCTACATTAATTATTAATGTCATCTTATATTATTTTAAATTAAACAGAAACAAATGGTTACCAGGTCGAGGAAAGACTGGAGTGGAAGCAATGCTTCCAGGACGGTATGTAAGTGAAGAGCTCATGTCCCCGATTTCTGCAATAAATAAAAGAAATAGATTTATCAAGGTTGGCGTAATCCGGAGCCTTTTGCAAATGATATGCTTTGCACTTACTGGGAGGTGTGTTGAATAACACGTTAACTTTGTCATAAACTCGATGATAATTGGCAGGAATTACAGGATCCATTCGGGTAATAGACCCTCTTGTTTCATGTCCTAAAGGTGACGACATCGGTCCTCCCATTGAGACAGATCTTCCGCGTGCTCCATTTAACCATTCTGATCTTCCATCTCCAACGGCAAATCTCTTCAGATTCCGATGAGTTATCAATTCACTTACGACTTGCTCATGAAGATCTTGTACTTTAGCTGCGAGGGCCATCACAGTCTCTTTAGTTCCTTGTAAAGCTGAAATTAGGTCTGTCAAAAAAATAATATGATTATGATTATACGAAGTCAATCTTAGTAAACCCACTCGCACTGAATATCGATGCCTTACTAACCTTTTGAAGAGAACCCTTGAGATTCGACCAAAGACCCTAAGGCAATTTCAGCTCGCTCGATTTCTCGTTTATATAATAACATCCGGTCTTGGTAGTTATTAACTAGTCTGTAAAAATAGCTTGTTGGTGATGTAATTTCGTTTTGAAGAACTAATGGTGTGTCGCGTGTTACCATCGCCATGTCTATATTTTTCATTTCCTGTAAAGTAAAAATAATCTTTCATTGTATATCAACCCAAAACATTACAACATTAGAAACACATTCATGTTGTTAAAAATAATTAAAACCTCTTGGATTTCTTTCATAAGTGAGGCACAAATGAGTCCTTGTTTATGTACAAGATTTGTCAGGTTGGATATGGCTAAACGCGCATCTTCAATTTCTTCAACAACTTTGTCAATATTTTTATCCGACGCTCGACCCATTTCAGTCATCTTAACTTTGTGGTTCTTCATGTAAACTCTGAAACAAAAAGTGGAATTGATCATACTATTAAACTAACTCTAACACTTTATACTACATTATACTTTTACGTTCGAAAAATTGAGCAATTTCTTTGAATGAGTAATGAATGAGTAATCTGAGCAAATAGATGACTTTCCATTTCCTTACTTTAGCTCCTCAACGACTTGCATTATCTCTGGAGGAACAGGTAGTTCCTTTACAGCTCTGCCATCAGTTGCTTTAGCTGTTGAGAGTCCAGATGCAAAGCCAAATCCTCCAGGCGTAGTATCAGTAGCTCCTGAACTAGGAACTCCTCCCAAACCTCCATAACTTGAAGGACCCAGCGTACTACCAGAAACTAATGTCGAAGGTTGACTTGTAGTTAGTGTTGATGGGGCACTACTTGCTGTATTTCAAATAAAATCTATATCTTAGAAAAATCACTTTATAAAGCAAATCACAATTAATAATTTTACAACCTTCCATCCCAGCATCCTTCATATTATTGTAACTTAATCTCCCAAGACAGATCAAAAATATTTGGTGGAGATGTAAATTCAACTTCAATATTGATCGAAATAACAATGGAAAAGTACCTGTTAGACCAAACCCAGTAAAAGGTTGAGCAGTACTAGTAGCACCCAACGTAGGAACAGAAGTCGCCGGAGCTGTTGCAGTTCCTCCGAAAGAAAATGCTGACGGTTGCGAAGTCTGCGGTGCTGCCGTTGGGGCAGTTCCAAAAGTAACTCCAGTAGTAGTTGTTCTTAAAATTAAAAATAATCACATTCATTCAACATTTCAGACAGACCTCTAGCAACACAAGTGTCTAGTTGTGTCAATCATGAGATCAAAAACTCCAAAACTATTAACTTACGATGCAACAGGATTAAAAGAGAAGGCAGAAGAGGTAGTAGCAGTAGACGCTGGTACTGACGCTGCTGGAGTACCAAAAGAAAATCCAGTCACCGCACCTCTACATATGTAAAACAATTATCAAACAACCTGACAATTACCTTAATTACAATTCACTTAAAAATATATTTCATATTTACGGTTGTTGCTGCTGTTGGGGGGTTGAAAGTCCAAGAGAAAATGCACTGGGTGCTGCTGTCCCTGTTGCTCCAGGAGTATTAAAAGTAGGGGCCTTTGTCCCGAAGGAAAACGCCATGTCTCAACTGAACTCCCTTCAAATTAATGAATTAATTTCAAGTCTATTAAAATTATTGTTTTCAAAAATAAAGTTTTAAATCTTACCAAAAGTCACGAGAGAAATATTCGAGTGTCCAGTCCAGCCAATTATAGTTTAGTCCAGTCGGGTCCGGGTCGGACGGAAAGATCATCAGAAAGAAGTTAAATTTGACGGGTGCGGGAAGTTGAGGCCATTATCCGCCCTCACTGGTTTGTCTTCCCTTTGCTCACTTTGTCAAATCTGTCAATGTGAGATTTTTACCTTGATGCTTTGTTAAAATGAATTTTTATCATTTGATTCTGTATTATCATTTTTCAGTTATCAAAAAATATAATTCTTGTTTTAAAGATAGTATCGTGTAACGCGAAACCAAGCAATATTTTACTCAAAAATGAGATTTGAGATTCTTCTTTCAACCTGTCCTAACAAAATTATTGTCGTTATAATATGATGATGATGACATGAGAGTGTGTAGCAAGTTTTATAGAAATATTAAAAGTTGGATAAAAGGCTCATGGATTTCCATTTATTTTTCACTCATCCAAAATAATAATATGGCATGCATATCTGAAGATCAATGACTATAATATTGTCAAAGTGGCTTGTTGATTTGATTCTGTGACTGGGGTTGGGGGCTGGGGGTTCATGCAATCACTTCAATCCCGATCCTCTAGATTATCTTGAGGCTAATTATTAGGGAATACCTTAAAAATTTGATTTATATAATCGATAATTATTATATGACGCCTGATGTATGGTTTGTTAATATGCTAATAAGGTTTGAATAAAGAATACCAGATTCTCGATGCATAGAAATACGCTCTTCTTGATAATAATATGATGATAAAACTGTTTAGGACAAACCTGACATACTCTGTCTGGTCAAATATACTTTTGGAATCAACAAACCAAATTGATGAGAAGAGAATGTGACATAAAAATGTATCTTAATCAAGATCAGCTTTTCACTATATACACCCTGCCTAAGTTTACAATCACTGTTGACTGTGAATACAACAGTTAAGAGCTAAGTCCAAAGACCTTGAGATTATAGATTTTTTACATCATGATACATAGTTCAGCTCTTTAGATTAACAATTATAGCAAGAATACACTCGCTTCCTAGATTTTGCACGCTTGGCATCATTCTTTCTATTTTTATTTATCTACCTACTTCTCTGGATTCCTTTATTTGGATTTGATACAGCAAACACTGCAATAGTTAATCAAAGCTGGAGATAAACCAAATTGAACGACTCTCTACTTACTGCAACTACAACTTTTACATCTTTATTGAGCCACCACTGCTTAAGTTTTAGTTGGATTACAATTTTAATTTCAGGTTAAAGGTACGTGATTTCCTAATCTTAATTTAAAAAGTTAAGCATCCTATATAGCCTTTAGTTTAAGCACCCAAGTACAGCCGCTAATGGCATAAATGGCATTGTCTTCCTTGTATGCTAGGTAGAGGTACTATTTTATAGATAGTTTTTCAGATTCTTGCAAGTCTTGCTTATAATCTAAAAGGCAAATTATAAGCAACTTTATGCATTCATTGGATATTGGATGTATTTTTTTGATTTTACCGTCTGATTTTTTCGAAGGTTTTAAGCTATGGAAGTAACCTAAAAGTGAAATATAATATTCGCCTCAGTAGCGGAATCATATTATGAATGCAATAAAATGACTAAAAACTGATATATAGTTTTATTAGCTTTCAGTTCCTTGTTAATTTCGTATATAACAAAGCGTGAGAAATTTTAGTAAATAAATACATGTAATAGATTTCCCAAGATTGAGACAAAAACAGTTTCATACATTCTTTAATTTATACATATACAACTAAATCAAAGCTTCAAGTGTAAATGGAATAATAGAATGGAATTAATCATCATAAAAATATCTTACAGATTATAGACTAGGTTTGGAAAAATGTAAAAAAACCAATATTACAACAACTCTAGTCAGACAGTCATTACCTTACCTCTGTAAATTTTCAAAGGAAATTAAATTGCAAGTACTCTCACTTATAACGTAGGTTGAGTTTTATAATTTAAGTTTTAAACGTAAACCCTTCTTAAAAAATACATAATGTGATCCATTGATAAAACATATTAATACGATTAATACAAACCAATACGTAATGTTTTTCATTTTCAGATCATATAGAGAAGTAAAATGAGTTTAAACCTACAAGGAAAGAAAATAATTGTCACTGGAGCTGGACGAGGTAAATTAATAATTATATAAATTGACAAACCATACAACTGATGTAACGTATGATTTAAGAATTATGTATGTAAATGTAACTCTAGGAATCGGCCGAGACATTGCGGAAAAGTTGTATGAACAAGGGGCAATAGTACATGCACTATCCAGAACTAAGTCATATCTTGAAGAATTGAAAGCGAAATGCCCAACGGTGGAAATATATTCCGTCGATTTAGAAAACTGGGATGAGACTCGTAAAGTTGTGGAATCGATCGGACCAGTCGATGGAGTGGTAAATAACGCTGGTTATCTGAATCATGCTCCTTTATTGGAATGCAAACCGGATCAGTACGAGAAGTGAGTACTAATACAATAGGCGATTAAAAGATATAGACATAGATTGGAACTTGCAAGAGTAAACGATAATACATCGTAGATACTTTCTTCAGCAATTTCGTCTAAAAGGCTACCTAGTACATAACTCCATTGCAAATAGAAATTTCGAGAATATCAATAGATTTTTCAGACCATTTTCATAGCCTGAAAAGTCATTAGGCTTCTTCGAAGAATCTTTAAACTTTTTAGAAGTCCGGTGAGTGCTCGGAAACAATACGGTTATGAATTATGTTTTTTAAATATAGACAATGGAAGACAAATGTAGCCGCTGTGTTAAATATCTGCCAAGTTGTAGCCAAAGGAATGATTGATACCAAGACGCATGGTTCAATTGTCAACGTTTCTTCCAATGTAACTTTTTCTTATCAAGATTACTTAATTAATTTTGACATTGTAACCTAAGCTAAAATTTAAAGAAAATACTCTTTTCAAATAGGTCGTAAACGTTGGAACCTTCACGTTAGCCTTATACGCGTCGACAAAAGCAGCTTTGGATCGTTTAACAAAGTCCATGGCTGTTGAGTGGGGCCCACATGGAATACGAGCAAATACTGTCAATCCAAGTATAACTGAAACTGATATGGCAGCAGATTTTATAAAAAATGAAGCCGCTTGTAAGGAGTTTATCGGTCGTACACCGTTAGGACGCCTTCTCAAGGTTGACGATGTCACAAATTCTGTCCTTTTTATGCTGAGTGATCGTTCTTCAATGATCACAGGAGAGAGCATTTCCATTGATGGAGGATACAAATGCTTTTAATTCATCATTTGTTTTCTATATTCGTGAAAAGTACTCCGTTGACTTAAATGTATTTTTTGACGTACGTTTTCCCTATGAAAATTGTTTTTACCCTATAAATAACATTCCTACATATTCCAAAATGATATAAAATTTTAAAACCAGACCTAGCAATAAACGCAACATAGGTAGTGAAAAGAAATAAAAATAATACTCTCAATTAAATAATTAACATTAAACAAACAGTAGTAACTTTTATTGACTATTTTTTTCTGAAAAGCTATACTAACTTTTCATGCGTAGTACCTTGGATAACATAATTTTCAACTAAAGCTTAAAATATACATAAAGAGCAATAAGATCTGTCATTCTATCTCAATTAAATGACTTGTCATTGAAACAATCGAACTGAAAATAAATCAAGTCTATCTTCTGCATTTATTTTTTCTCCGAAGGATAAAAACGTCTCGCGTCTTTCATAATTTGGCCAACAATATTTATAACAACGATAATATTAAAAACCACTCATATTATTATTCCACACTACTCACGACTATATCATATAATTAATTGTACGATTAATTGATGACGCATCACAGCAACAGCAGTAATAGATGGTAGGTGCATTACCTATATATTATTTACAAACTTTAATCTCCATTTGCCTCCATAGTATTAATATATAAGAAGATCAGAAATTTCCGTCGTTTTAAAAAACGAAATAGGTTCTATTTACAAGGAGATGATGGATTAATGAACACTTTGCGTACACTCAGCCAATAAAACTTTGTAGAAAGTTTTAAAGCAAAACTTATTCAACTATGGTTCTTTACAGAGTTAATTTACCCTGCCGTGGAAATTTTTACTTTTGTTCCAACTAGTTTAAAGATCAATCAACAATTATCATGGAGGTTATATCATACCCATCTACATAATAATGTCTGAATGGCCCCTGCTGCTAAAACCCTACGTACATATAAAAATCGTTTCCTTTATACCCGTCAGCAATTTTGAAATTGTCTCTGCTTACTTTATACTCTGTAGAACTTTTCGCGATTTCTACTCGTCTAGCTGTACCTACTTGTACAACCTATGTCTCACACAAAGGAGGTTTCGAAGCTTATAGCATTTTTTTAGAAATCTAATAACCCTTTTAAAATAGAAGCTAGTAGTCAGTTTCAAACCATAAATGTAATTGCTATAATATTACAAAACTGTTGATACTATATCCTTTTTCTTTTCTTCTATATCATTTTTTCTGCTACTAATTGTCAGTTTTTACCATGCGTGAATGACTCTAGCTATACTAAACTACCTATGTACGAAATCGCTCTTTAATTTTTTAATTAGCAATTGTATCAGTCCGTTCGAGTAATATGGTAACATGCATTGTCATATTCTCACTTTTTGAAGACGTATATATATATATATAACCTATGGATTTTAAATTATCTATTTAACGTAAAAACTGCGTTTATATTTGTTCGTTGCGTTAAAATCTTACGTTTCCTATTAAAATAGCTGCATCAATTAGTCATTTAAGTAATAAATTATAATACCTAGATTAGTATACTTACGATATTAGTAAATACGATAGAATAAATACAGCAATAAGGAAGCAGTAGACCTGTTTGGGTGGTATTGTATTGTTCTTCTATTGTTTTCTAAAACGCATCGTTAAGAAAGAAGGCCCCTTATAAAGTCACACAATAATTTGGCACGTATTGATTGGTCGGCCTTTCTCACCATAGCAGATTATTTATGAAGAAGTCAAAGAAAATTTCGAATCTGGAGTAAAAACATTTTGAAATTTAAATTGAATCTAGAACTTACTTCACACTTATAAATTTTTGTAAGAGACATTTGACATTTGTTTCACCTTCAAGGTGACTGTGCCGTATTTTGTAAATATATGAAACGTTTTGATAAAACCATGATAGCTGTTAAGTAAGTATTAAATCAAGGTAGATTTCAAAAACTGTTTCCAACAAATGATTTTTCCCACTAAGCAAATTAACTACAGTTCTTAGGTACATATGCGCGAGAAAATTTCTTTGACAATTTCAATATAGGACAAAAATATGTATCATCAGCCCAGGTATTCGACTGGACTTGCAACATTTACATCGTGATATAAATACTTACTATTTACCTACTCTAGAGTAAATTTACCTACATGAGAATTTACATCTGCGACCAGTCGTAATCACATTTTTATAGTTAATTTTCAATCGATTGTTTTACGCCAATAGAGTATTTCTAATTACAAGTTCATCATTTTCTTGTGGTTTCAAAGTTTTCACTAAAATTATGGCACATTGCTTTTAGTAAATTGAAGATTTCTTTCATACATGTTGTTACTTATAATTTAGTAGTAAATTGGAGATTCGTGGAAATCGACGATACAGATCTAAATAGACTTATTAGCTAATACGTCTAACCCATACTGTAATTTTGGTACGAGTAGTTACCTAAAGCTGTCAAGAGTAGGATGTGCGTATTTATACTCAACAACTAATTTAGCTTTTTCTTTGGACTTAGCTGGATTCAAGTTTGTGATTGAGAAATTGATGGGTGGGTTGGTTGATTTGTTATTCATCTTTATCTTTAGGACGAACTAAAGTATGTGACTGGGAAACTCTTGCAGCGTTTAGTGTTGATTTTCGAGTAGTTCGTACTTTGCTATTCAGGAAAGATTCGGATCTTCTCTTTGTCAGTGGACCAAATGAGAACTTCAGATCCCAAAAAGCAGGACGGTGCATACCAAAGTTGATGATAGTCCATCCAGCAAGAAACAGAATACCGATGAGCCAGAAAAGTGAAATATGTCTAGTGGACAAGCAAAGAAGAGCAATTTAAATTTTCCTTCATAATTTCTTATCATTTCGTTTCGTACAAATCTCTCAAAGGTATATTTAGTTATGCAACTGAAAAGCATACTAAAACCAAAATTAAAAAATGTTGGCATTGTAACTCAAAAATTAAGATTAAAAATTTAAAAGGAACTAAATTTGTTTACAAACAGTCGCTGTGAGCAGATTGAAACATTGTCATACATATGGCCCATATGTATGACAATATATGGGACTTAAAACTTTCCAGTCTCTACACAAGTTTCGTGCGTCACTCAACACCCATAAAACTAAGTATTGTTTTTAATGGGATAACAAACGAGGAAAAGCATGACTACACATCAATCACAAAAAAACGGAATCGATTTCACTCAAGAGTAAAAGCACACATATGGAAAGACAAGAACATGTGATTGGTTACTTTTTCTCGGAATGTTGACGAAGTGATTGAAAGGTTAAACAGAGAAAGATGCTGATATAATGTTTACCCAGGGATAGGTTTTGTAATCGTCACCGGGTCAAACTTGGCCACAATAAGGAATTCCGTAGCGACGATGGCCACGGTAATTAACGCTTGACGCCCGAATAATGTACACTCTCTGTAAATCAATATTAAAAATTAGCTTTATTTTTTAGCTATAGCCCAATTACTCACAAACTTATGTTATACATTACACTTACGGATCGTCTAGATACTGGAAGGTCTCACGTAGTCCAACAGCTCCCCAAAATAGCACGGCAAACAGACGGATGAGATTTAACCAATGACCAGGGGGAACCCAGAGGACGAATTTTAGATAGAAAGTGTTCAACTCAGCCATAAGAAACTGTGCAAGACATAATTATTATTTAAGAATGTTATTAATCTTGAATACATATTATTTAACCAGGAAATAATAATTGGCAAGTTAACTCACAACAAACGTAATTCCAAGAACACACATCCATCGACCCAAAGAAGAAGTGGGTTTCCAGTCAAATTCAATCCAAGAATGAGGTCCGAATTGAGCAATAATTCTTTTGAGTTTGGCCCTAGCACAACAAATTATTAAGTTTAATTTAATTACAAACTTATTATATTCAATGACTAACCATGAACACGTTATACAAGTGACAAGAAATGTACTTTACATATAGCACAACATTATTACTAGCAAAAACTGTACATAAAATGAATTAACTCACTTATAGCCGGGGATTTTCCAAAGACCTCTCCAGTAGTAAGTTCGCACACGGAAATACTTAAGCGTCAAGATTCCAACCCAAATTCCAATTCCATTGCACAGTAATGCATCTAATATCCACTGCAAAAACCGGAATATTTTAATTAATATCATTTTTCCGTAATAAATCCTTAGCCCGTTTTTACAATCATACCATGTATATTTTACATTATTCAATATTAAAACTTTCTCACAGCAATTAATCATAATCATCACTCACGTGATCCCACCAGCATTCGCTAAAGTTGGGAAGTTGATGCTCCAGGGTGTATTCCAATATTTCAAACATGATAGAAATTACTGTACAAATCCACCAGTCTCTGAGAACCAACGTCTTGAGCCACCATCCGAAGAAATGCATCGGAACAAACAGATCAAATTTATCCAGAACATTATGAAAAGGGTCGTCTGGACGATCGTTGTCGTATATTACACAACTGCCACCGTAGCTTTTTTCTTCAAGGGGTTCGCCTAATTTTGGGTCGATGTGTTTGAGCAAAAGTCGTGCGTCGTGAGCGCTCTAAATCAAATTAAAGTAAATAATAATAATATTAAAATCTCACTACTATTCCTATCAAAACTTTGCAAAACATTTTAAAGGGTTCAAAAAGTTTGATCAAACGTTCAACTAGGTACTTACTTGAAATAACACGAAGATCAACGCTAGCAGGTAAACTATGGATAGGCAAAACATTAATCTCCAGAAGGCAGGATGAGGCCGTAAAAAGGGTCCATCAGGAATTACAGTGACTCCCAGCATTACAAAAAAGCTCACACAAGCAATTATGCCTCGCTTTGTATTGTACTCCGAAGTTCCTTCGGAAATCTCAAACAGTGCAACATAAACTAATACACATATCACAAGACTTAGGGTCGTGAGCGTATGAGCCCTCCTGCAAAACAGAAAACCAAAAATATTAAGTACTGACAAAAAAGCATGTGTGAATTGTAAATAGTAATAGCACAAGATCGGAAATCAATGTTACCAGAAGAATGACATAGTTCCATCATCAAAAAACTGAATCTTTTTCTGCTTCTCTTTTTCCCAGTCGTATCTCTCGAGGACAACATCCTCATCTTCTGTATCTTCAGCCAGTACAACTCCATTGTTCTTTACGACATCATCAACAAACTCCTTATATGATCCTGCCACCTGCACCGCTGAACCATTATTCAACACCATTTTCACTTCGAATTCCTACTACGCAGTCAGCTCACAGTTAGGAAAAATAGCCAGCTCAATTAATATCAACGATTTAGACGAGATTTTGTTTTTTGGTGTGATATCAGTCTACCTGTAATAATAAATTAGAACAATTCTTGTAATTTTTGCTCGTCTTCAACTTATTTTACGAACATTTCAGTCTGGTTTTGAGTCTGTTCTGCATTATTCGAATCCAGCAAGCACCAGTTTTATATTAACTCTCAACTCAATTCTCAATACTAACGAACTTATATTTACTCAAAATCATTGACAAAAAAATTAATGTGAATACTATAGTAGTTGTATCTTGTATCCCGACGAACTGAACCACTAACCACCGACCTACTTTATTTAATAAATGGTTACACCTACAATAAATCAAATCTATCTTCATCCGTATAGTTGAATATTGGAGTGTGTTTTGAATTACCGGAAATGATTCAAAATCTAAAAACAAACCGACACCAAATCACCTACTAGGTTCGGGTTTCATTTTCATCCCTTCGCTGTTAAACATATAATACATGAATTAATGACGGTAGATGAAATCCAAACGTTAACTAAGCACTTGCTAAATACGAAACCTGAGTTGACAGTCTAGCTTTTCAAATCTGCTGATTTTGGTGGTATCTAAAATGTAAAAGAAGTAAACTTCGAACGATTAAATTTTTAAGCTGCTTTATAAGTTACTGAACTACTAATAAGTGCCGTCGGTTTTTAACAAATGATACAATACAAGCATATTTCAATTTTCAATTTATCAATTAAGTGAGCTCTATCTGTTAGCTCTGGCTGGAATTCATTCTTACATGGTTAGCATAAGCAAAGTCTGTTTTCCTATACTGCATCATTTGATAAGCTGGCCTGTATTTTCGAAAACTCTCAATATTTACGCAATGTATCTTTGAGTCAATAAAATTGCTGACAGCTGACACCCTCTTCTATTTCCGATTTACAAATTAATTTTATACTTCAACTCTGCCCCTTCTTTACAAAGCGATTAGTGGTAAGTGATAAGGTAATTACACCATTCTATCTGCTATCGTACTGTATACTTTATATCTCATACCTAATAAAGAATAAACATCCAACATCTCAATACAAAATACACTGTACACTGCCCTGTCACCAACCCGTCAGCCAGTACTAGTAAAATAACAAGTGAGAAGACTAAACTAAAGACTAGCCTTATCACTTCTGACTAATCACTAATTCCGTCTACTAATCCACAAAACTGTGATTCTAGCCAGCTACTATGTGCTACTCGAGTCGTACGAAAAAACAAAACAACATTATATTAAACCAAAAAACAAAAATATAATGTCAAATGTAGATTTAAAAGTTGAACCTTTTTATAATCTGAACACTGACAGACGACGGCAAATGTAAAATGATCAGTCTCCACTTCCGTATTCTGCAGTCCGTCCAGTCGGTTGTACTTTATTCCAATGATTGCAAATCGAATGTTGAATGTCAAATCCTATTATTATAAGTCATAAGTACAAAGTAAGTATTATATCACATCGAATTGAAGTCAGCCTGGGGCCTTCTGTGTACCTCGAATTTCGAACCTTGCAGTGTGCGATGACTTCCGTCTTTGTACAACTTAAAAGAATCCAATTACAATCAATTCCAATTCCAGGTCTCCAGGTCACAGGTAGAGGTGCACTTTATTTTACTTAACTTATTCTGTGCAGTGCACCTCTTCACTCTTGTTGATCTCTCAGCTGTTACCTGTCTGTGCACACTCTGACACTCTTCGAAATTTCGACTATTTCGTGAGCTACAGTCAGTACACAGTATTATAGTGTGTAGTGTCACTGACCTACAAACTCCCCTAACGCCTAACAACTTCGTACCTTACGACCTAATAGACTACATAAAAGCTCTATTATTATAAATATCATACAATTTCCTGGAAATACGAAAATTTAAAAAATTAGAATTGTTGATTGTTCGAAACTAGACTTATTTCTAAATTAAATGAAGGAGACACCCGATACACTCGTGAGAGTGAGTAATAACAGTTGAATGTGTGATTTAGTGTGTTGTTGATACTACGATGGATGGGAAGTGACTGAGAGAGTTCAATTCAATTAGTTTTTTTTTGTTTCTTTCTCTCGCCTCGCTTCATTTCTTCTTCTCTTTTAGTTCGTTCGTTTTGTCTATTCTTCAGAATCTGGAGGATTCAGTAGGTTCGCTTTTTTTGGGATTTTGCACAACCAATTTCCACGTGTTCTTCCCAATTCTATCATGGGGCATGTTGACTCACTCCACTCCATCTCATCTCAGCGTCCGTCCCTCTCCCTATTCATACTTTCATCTATTTACATACAGGCATTGGCTCATGGAGAAGATAAGCTACCAGATAAGATAAGTTGACTTAGGGATTAAAAATTACATGGTCCGATATGTATAAGTCTTATTGGTTTGGCATAGTATAGTAAGGTTGTACCAACCAAGGGTAAGCAGGCTTAGAAGAAGGGGTATGTATATGAGACTATAATGACTTGAGGAGAGTTGATGAGACTATCTAATAAAAGGGTAAAGAAAGATTGACGGGTTTAGGTAGGTAGAACGGGTTAAAGGGTTTGCAAGGGCCCTAGAGATTAAGTCAAGCTGATTGGTGATGAAGATGAAATCTTCTTAAAAAGCAAACCCTTTTTGGCTAGAGAAGTGACCTAGCACTTTGAAGGGAAAGTCGCTGATTATATGGATGTGTTTATCTTTATTAACGGGTCCAACAAGCATTTTATCAAATCCTGTACAGGTCTACAGTCTACAAGTCTTTTTAATGTCTTGAGTCGCACAGCTTAATAAAAGCGTCGTCAGATAATTTATTAATTAAAGGTACATTATCGAGACCGTTTTGTGTTTAGCTTCAACTTGTGGCAACAAGCAACTTAAAAATCTTCCATGGTCTAAAACGAATGTTTGTAATTTATATTTTAAAAGATTTTATCTACAATTAAACTATTTTTTCTGTTTTAGCATACAGTTATGTTATATTTCACACACATGCAACATCAAATGGTCATTCACTTTAGAGACTTCGAGAATGTAATTAACCTGCAAAATCAAATCAAAGCAACTGAACAAAATGCTAGCTAGCGCGGTTGACAGCACATAAAAGTTAATAATTATGATATATTTTTTATTGGAAATGAAAATTCAGTTTTGCTCGATCTATTCCATAGACAAAATTATCATTAAAGCCAGATTTCCCAATATATACTATCATTAATTATTCAAATAACTTGCTATGCATACATTGTGCACGCGAGTAAAATGCCATCGTTAACCTTTAACGAAAGTAAGATTCATCTCTTTCATCCAACCACTATATGGATATGGATCAATGGATCCTGCTGTAATTAATCTCAAAAAGATTTCAGAATGATTGTGTGTGAGCATATGGTGTGAGTGAGCTAGTGAGCTTATCTTATCTTCAGTTTCACATATCTTGCTCCTCCTTTTCAAACAAAGATTTATTCTCAAATTGGGCAATACATTTTAAATCACACCAATAATTAAAATAAGGATGTTTGAATTGACACGGATTCAGTTTATGATCTACATCCTTCAAAACATTATCTTTAAGGATATTATATCTTGTACATTTGTTTGTCTGACGATAGTTCAGTTGTTTTTTATGATGCAAGGATTCAGGATAATGACAGATTATGTAAAAATCGAGTTTGTTAAGGAAATAGAGAGTTTAGATGATGAAAGGAGATTTATTGATCCATGCCTTGCGATCGAACGAGCGTCCCACAAGGTTAAGTAGATTAAAAAGAAGTAAAACCTATTAAGATTTATAAAGCGATGAATGACCTTTAACCTCACGCAGTCAGATTCTCTCACATCTTCAATGTTTAAGAATTGCAGTTGTGCACTTAAAACTTTTTAAGTTAGTACGATGACCGAAATGAGCCCCATATTGTATTCATGAACTTTACATCCGCTTGACATTTTTGACCTGTAGCATTAAAAGAAGCTGTCGGTGTGACTCATATTTTTACACCAGATATAAATTTATGAATGTTATGATACGAATTAAAATTACGCTGACGAGTTTCATGTTTTCATATCTTCATTAATTATAATTATTTCTTGATAAGGATTAAGGATTTGATTGTATTATATAAATTGTATGTAATAATGCAATGGAGAACTATATTTTGACTTTGAGCAAGACCTACACAATATTTTATACGTTGATGTTGAAAACATACAAATCGATTTTAATTTTCAATAGTATATTACTGAAAAAAATTAAGGCATTACTTAAAAAGATTTTCTTGTAAATGCGAGTTTTCATTAATTTGTTTGGGTTACACCCTCCCGTTAAATCACGTCATAATGGGCACCCTCAGCAGGTTAAAACTCCAACATCCTCTTTAGTCTTAGACCGAAGCGTACCCCACCCCCTTTACCATGATTGTCGATGAGAATGAATAAATATTTCTCTGCATCGAGTTCATTTCATCGCATTTCAGTAAAGTTCTCAGCATAGAAATATATTATGTTCTCAGGTTCTGAATGAAAAGCACTTATACTTACTTATTGTGAACTCAAACTGTTTGAGGTTAATTCATAATATATAAGCGATGATTACACAATGTCAGCATTTATTATTAATTTTAATCGAGTTTAATGTTAACTGCACATTAATTAACATGACGTGTTCTTGTTGATCATTAATGAAAGGGAATCTTTTTCTGAACTCGATTAGATTAGGTTTGCATTTCAAGCCAGATCACTAAATCATGAGTATAAGATTTAATTGTACGTTTTCTACAAAAAGCACAGTTCTGAATCCTGATATCACAATTTCTCAATAAGACGAATAGATTGGTAGTAAACTGGGCAATTTATTTCGATTTTCGTTACGAAAATTACGAATACACGAGAAAATATAGATGACGAGAAGTTAGCAATTTCCCATTATTCCAAAACCTTAGATAGCTTACTTTGAAATTTATTTACATGAGATTCGATAAAATGCAAAGGAATTCTCAAGTTTAACCGTATAGATCTTCTAAACTGAAAATTTGAAATGCATCTACCAGAACAATTTTAAGTGAAGGGGTGGATCTTAGGAGAAAATATTTTGATAGCATCCGAACCATATTTCTATGATCCGAACATTTCATTCTTACATAATGGTTTAGAAACAGCCTATATGAAACACAAGTTTCAAGATACAATACACTTGAGTATTCAAGATTTGATATTTTTATTCTAAATAAATCTCCATTAATTGGATTTGGCTAAAAAAATATAATTTATTCTAACAGAAATTTTAGTCGCCTAACAATTTCTAGATTGATTATTCGAATAATAACTCTAGGTAAATGACATTCATAAGTTTATCGTTGGTCATGGGCACTATCTTCCGTGAAGAAGCTTATTTTCATGAAAAATTATAGCCTTATTTCATAGGGATTGAACTAAAACCCTAAAACTTTAGAACTATTTAAAAGTCAATTACTAAAATACTTTAATTAAATGTATGCCAATATTCCAATGGTCCAGAATCTACCATCCATTTACAAAGCAATCATGGTCTCATTTTTGCCATTATTACAAATTTACAAATTGCAATCTACTGTGACAGCCAGGGCCAGTTAATAATTAATGCCTATTACTTTTTTAAGCTGACCCAAGCAAGACAGTTGATGGTTATAGTTAGACTATCAATAATTTTCGAAATAACAAGTCAATCACGGGCTTTTAGATATTTATTTACTTGTCAACTTCGTGCACGGCAGTTAATTTAATCATGCGTGCAGATTACAATAATGCATTAACATATATATATATATATATATATATAGTACTGTTCTAACAATTACTTTTTAAATTTATCATGTTATGTTTATGTGTTTATGTTAGTAAGGTTACATAAATTTTACATCACGTTTAGTTTTTTTTTCTAAATATGCATGTGTTCTAAATCATATCGTTACATATTAAATATCAATCCACTGGGAACATTCTTCTATCCTATAACTGTACTCATGTATTACACAATACAACAGTGAATATTTTTGCCCTGAGTGAGAGAATACTTTTAGCGATTTGGTTTGAATAAGTTTCGAATCTTAAAAAGTCAAGTATAAATTTTTTAGTAAATATTGGACTGGTGAGTTCGATTAGTCTAAAGTTTAATATTTTTAGGCCATTATTTTTGTCACGATTTACATTTGAGGTATATTTAGATCTATAGGTCGTAGTCGCACAGGGTGTGTTATTTTTATAAATTGCAAAAATTGTTAAATGGAAAAGACCTTGGGCAGTTGCACAGACATTAAACTTACAAGTTTCCCAATACCCGAAACTTACCACCTTGTCAACTTTTAAAATGCAATTTCGATATAGAACACGTATATAACTCAATGTAGAAATCAGGTAGATAGGGTCGAGATTCTTAGAACCTTTGGCTATTGAGCAAACACACTGGGTTTAGAAAACCTAACTTATCAATCATGACCGGTCCGGTCTGATCCACTTTCCTAATGCATATCATAGCCCATGCAATAACAGTTTTTCGAATCCTGCCTCTTATCTCTATCAATTTTAAGTTAAAAAAACTATCTAACTTCCTACATGATATTGATTGGACAGTAAATTTTTTACCTACTAAAGCAGGGCGTACTATCAATAGAATAATGATTGAGATGCAATTTTTATTTCATAAAAACAATCGTTAAAAATTGTGCAGTTTAAAAACAACATTGAAAATGTACATATCCGCGAGTGCAAATTAAGTATAACATAATACTACATACTATGGACTACATTTGCACTTTTGCAAATAGTTTTTACCAATTAAGGTCTTACATTCTGTCACTTATTCCTAACAAATGACACACTGACCAAATCGATCAAACTTGAAAATGCGTTGATAAATTCGTCTTCGCATTTAATTAATAATTTTAAATTCAATCAAATACAAATTTATGCCTACTTTCTACACACTGGATAATATTAATACATTAAGGGAATGAAAAACCAACATTTTTTCACCTGTGGTAATCTCCTTTTCATTCTTTTATTTTTAGGACGAAGCGTGGAATCAGTTTTAAAATAACTAAACAATCCCGAATACGAAAGTTCTAATGAAACAGGCAATTTCATTTAAAACATTAAAACTCACGACTTATTTCTCAGCGTATTAAAACAACAATTAAAGAATTTGTCCTATCCAATCCCCAAGAACTGGTAAGATACTCCAGGTAAAAATATATTGGTATAATCAGTACCTGCAGAATGCAATAATGAATTAGTTAGCCACCTTTAGTTTTCCGTTTCAAGTCTTCTTATTGCTCGAAAATACTCAGTAATAGATTTCTCAATTAAACATTTATTTATAGTCTAATAAAAATGAATACCATAGGAGTTAAAGAACCCCCTTTTGTTTTTCTCTTTCGAATTTCTTTCCTATCTTATGATCTTAGGTTTACCCACCAATCCCATTGAAAAACAATTACAATTATTCGTTGCCTACTATTTCCTAAACTTAAACTACACTACACAACATGTCACGACGAATGAACGAACGAATAATGTATAACCTACAGACAATTTAATTAATGAGGGTTCATTTTGTTGAGCCGTTTTGAACTACTCGTTTTACAGAATCTCATCGTGAAGTTTTAATACCTATACCCAGAGAAGAGAGATCAGTCAGCCTTAGGCTGATCTCTATTCCCTGACCTATACCTATACTGTGAAGTATCTGCGACAAATCTAAATATTAATCTACATTATAAATGCCTATTCTGCATTATATTTTGAATACCATCGTAATAATAAAGTCAATTTCTGGCTTAGTGTGATGACTAACATTGGACTGTCTGTGCATTACATTTCATGAACAAAATATGGCTTTTTCAGGTTACTCGTTTCAGCATGCTCCAGCTACATCATGCAATATCTCCCTTATAATAATATAGCTATAATTTATCTATCTCACAACAACTAAGAAATACATCATTTCATTTATTCTACCACTGTAAAGTTACCACCAATTCATCAATTCACATGAAACATCGTGTTCATTAATTTCCACTATAATTATAAATTATAACATAGGCTACATAGGTACAAGTACAATATTGTATCCATCCATTTGTTTATACACTCACATTAAATAACAACAGTATGAATACATGTAGGTAGTAAATTATAATGTATACAATGGTAGGCATTTAAAGTATTTAAAACAATTCGTTGATATTCTGCACCAGTTTTTGTTAACAAATAAAAAGTACCTTCTACTTAATCCCCTTTGTTGGAGACGTTAGAAGGAGTTGCAAAAGGACTTTTTGAAGGAGCTGTCAAAGAACTTTTCGATGGACTTGTAGAAGGACTTTTCGAAGGAGCTGTCAAAGAACTTTTCGTAGGAGTTGTAAAAGGACTCATCGAAGGACTTGAAAAAGGACTCATCGAAGGAGTTTTCACAGGACTGTCCGAAAGATTTGAGAAAGGAGATGTCAAAGGACTTTTCGAAGGAGTTGTAAAAGGACTCATTGAAGGAGTTTTCACAGGACTGTCTGAAAGATTTGAGAAAGGACTTTTCGAAGGAGTTTTCACAGGACTCGTCGAAGGAGTTTTCACAGGACTGTCCGAAAGATTTGAGAAAGTAGTTGTCAAAGGACTTTTCGAAGGAGTTTTCACAGGACTGTCCGAAAGATTTGAGAAAGGACTTTTCGAAGGAGTTTTCACAGGACTCATCGAAGGAGTTTTCACAGGACTGTCCGAAAGATTTGAGAAAGTAGTTGTCAAAGGACTTTTCGAAGGAGTTTTCACAGGACTGTCCGAAAGATTTGAGAAAGGACTTTTCGAAGGAGTTTTCACAGGACTCATCGAAGGAGTTTTCACAGGACTGTCCGAAAGATTTGAGAAAGGACTTTTCGAAGGAGTTTTCACAGGACTGTCCGAAAGATTTGAGAAAGGAGTTGTCAAAGGACTCATCGAAGGAGTTTTCCCAGGACTCATCGAAGGAGTTTTCACAGGACTCATTGAAGAATTTTTCACAGGAATCATCGAAGGAGTTTTCACAGAACTTATCGAAGGGGTTTTCACAGGACTCATCGAAGGAGTTTTTACAGGACTGTTTAAAAGATTTGAGAAAGGAGTTTTGAAAGGACTTTCCGGAAGAGTTTTGAAAGGACTTTCCGAAAGGGTTGAGGATGAGGAAGGACTTTCCGAAAGGGTTGAGGATGAGGAAGTACTTTCCGAGAGGGTTGAGGATGAGGAAGGACTTTCTGAACGACTTGATAAAGAGCTTTCCGAACGAGTTGATAAAAGACTTTCCACAATAGGTTTGAAAGGGCTTTCCACAATAGGTTTGAAAGGGCTTTCCACAGGAGTTTTCAATGGACTTTCTGAGGCTACCGAAGAAAAATCCGAATCAGATAGCGATGAAATGTTTGAAGCAGTTTCCGCCAAACAATTTTTTAATGCAGTTTCATGTGAAGAAAAGTCCAATGCAGATTCCTGCGAGGAAGGGATTGATGGGTATCCTTTCACTGGTGACGAAGAAATATCCATACCAGTTTTCGAAGAAATATCCATACCAGTTTTCGAAGAAATATCCATACCAGTATCCATACCAGTTTTCGCAGAAATATCCATACCAGTATCCATACCAGTTTTCGAAGAAATATCCATACCAGTATCCATACCAGTTTTCGAAGATATATCCATACCAGTATCC
>JAQFZZ010000263.1:0-22963 GCA_034696405.1 Isotoma caerulea | reverse complement strand
CGCTTTTTCATTCGACCCTTATTTTTTTAGCACCTTTGATTTTCGAACCTTTGGTTTCGATCCTTTGACCGTGAACCAAAATTTTAACTCAAGCTACTTTTTTCTCATTCTGATGTGTTTGCTTACGATTGAAATTTGAAACAAAATACATCAATTGTCAAAATGATCTCTGTTTGACTGACTCTAACTGTGAACTATTGCTTTTAGTATTAAAACTTTAAAATGCAAACCTGTTTACCCTATGAGAGGAATTTGGGTGAAATGAAATAAATAAATAAATAGTGACGGGATGGCAGAAAGATATATTTTATTAAAGAGTTTATTTACTCGTTTGTATTTTTATGAAAAAAATATGAAGATTTAGATACCCTATAGAGAGAGAGACATAGACAGACATAAATAAATACGATAAGATGAAGATTAAGTGGAGGAATGTAACTTCACCTAGTTTCCTTTATCAGAAATTAACAATAATGGCTTTTAAACTTTGAAGAGGCGCAGCAACTTACTACTTTTTTACACATTGACTACAGTAAACACAATTATAATAAAAATGTGCCTGCTTGTTTTTTTTTACATTTTTGCTTTATTTTCTACCTTTGACGATTACAATTGCACTTAAATCATCATCAAATAAACTCATATTATATTTTATAGGTTGTGTGTACATATAGCAATTAATAGCAATTTCCCTTTCCTTTCATAAAATCCTCATAAAGCACAGTGAGCAGTTTCTATTTGTTTAAAACAGAGCAGAGTAAATTGGGAAGAAAAGTTTCAAATGGAAATTATGAGACAATGGACCCAGGTAGAGGTGACTTTAGAACTCTAGATACCTAGTTTTTAGTATGATAGTGGGTTAGTTAATTTTAAAAGTGCATTTCAAATATAAAAGAATCTTTCTTATATTTACATTAAGTTTTAAATAAATCCAAAACACTTTCCTCTATTCATAAAGAAATGCAATGGAATGCACTCAATAATGAAATAACATGGCATGGGTGGGGTGGCTCTAGGTAATAATATTATATCTGGGTAAATTTCCGCTGAATTTTCTGCTACATCTCCGTCTTGATTGTTACATTTTTTACTGTTGATGTTTTCAGTAATAAAATTAGAATGTTACATTCATTTCATGGATGAAAGCGCTTTTTGTTTATATTTATTTACCAGTGGAAAATGAAGAGAATAGAATTGGTTTAACAGTGTACAAAAGGGCAGAAGATATTTTGTATCTCTTTGAAATCTCAGTTTTTTATGTAAATGATTTTGTATCAAATTTTGAACCAATTTCATAAGGCAGAGTAACCTAGGGAGGGCCATACCTTCTTTAGAGAATAAAATGGAAAGTATTTTACTCCTTTATTATATAAAATACCAACAATGATGGAGTAAAAGACACTTTAAATAGTTAGGTTAGTGGTGGCTCGATGAAATTTTAATTACTTAAAAGTAAAATAAATGCATTTTATAAAATGGGTTGCTTCGTTTAAAAGTAAAAATTAAGATAATGGTAAAAAGCTTATTGAGGATTTTTTCTAATGCTTAGCTTAGTGCATTGTGTGCGGTCTTCATGCTGATGATATTTAATGATAGTTCTTGTCTAATACCTACCAACCATTTCAAAGTAAAAACAATTCGACATTCGAAGTAAACATTAAAGAGGAAGTTTTTCTTCTAAATTTAAAGACACGGTGTTTTCAAATCTAGGTTGATGACTTGTTTGACTTGGATGTGCTCTCTCTGTGCATTTTTTATCTCTTCTTCGTCTGATATGATGATGTGATGTTGTGTACGGTGGTATATGGACTGGCTATTAATGAATGAGCTACAAATGTACAAGTACAATGTACAATGAATTCTGCACAAATTAATACTATTAAGCCAATACAAACAAAATATAGTAATATAATATTTAACATGAATGCATTGTGTGGAGTTGTAAAAGTAGTAGAAGTAGCCTTGGCATTGAAAATTGAACAGAGTCGACAAGAGAACAGAAAAGTAAAGTACATCAAAGAATGACTTGACTGCTATTTAGATTAGATTCTTGGTTGATGGCCAAACTTATATTTGATGTTGCCACTAATACTAATGCACAATGGTGCATCATGTGTGGCAAAGTAACTTTTGGCATTGACATTCGTTTTAGATTGTTTATAGTCAACATTCAACATCAACAATACTGACTAATCTTAAGTAGCTTATATACCCTCAAGACGTTTAAGATGATTGCATTGGGACTGGAAAATGAGACAGAGAGAGGTTTATCTGTAAAATAGATTTTCTTTAGGGAAGAAAATTCTGTCTGGATAGAATCGAGTGTCAAAAGTTGGAAGTTTGGCTGGAAATGGAAGTTTCCCTTCGAGCCAGTCCAGTAAACTTTGACGGTGTATAAATATTTAGTTAGATTTTGCTATATTAGTTTTTATTGATCGATTCCTCAATATCTTTTTACTTAAGTTGTGATGATGAATGTTAGTTTGCTTCCGGGAGTGCGAAATAGAAAGCGATAATGTCTAGAATAGTCCAGTTGGAAATGTGTATATAAAATGAAATTGGTAGTTGTGTTTGTTTGCAATGCAATATAGTTTTATAAGCTGTGTAGTTATATTTTATGGAAGAAGGGCTTTTTGCATGCAAAATGGAATTGAATAGTGATTATGTGTTGACACTTTCCTTTTCCGTAGTGAAATATGGCTTTTACCGATCTAACTTTCACAAAGGACTTTTACTAGTACATACATACAACGGAAGGAAATTTCATGCCTGTTTTGATGTGTAATCGACAATCGACACAACATAAGTTTTGTCGCATATACATATAAGAGTATTGTATACTATTAAGCCAGTGGATTATTATAAGTAGCTTGTCCAAATAGTTCTTATGTTATGAAAGTTGAGTGCATTGGACTTGTGATTGACAAAGAAATTCTTAAAACGTGTCCAGATATTCGGTACAAGTAAAAGTGAAACCGATCTTTATTGCTTTTTTATTGCTTGTTTTATTTAAACTTCATCTTCCTGTTATCTGTTTTCTTGTAATTTTTTTGGAGTATTTAGTTATAGTTTTGGAGCAGGAAATTGAGGTTGAATACGGATTTCTCTTTGGCTTGTTGTGCCACATAAATATATCTATATTCAGTTGCTGATTGCAACTTGATGGTTTTTGGTTTTAGGAAAGAAGACAGTCCATTAAGGTGTTTGTTACTTTGCGGTTAGTTGTTTCCTCCACAATAGTAATGGCTTACAGATGATCTTTGTGCATTATTCAGAGTGCTTCCAAGACTGACGTGAGAGTATAGAGAGATTTGTATTGTACCTTAGTATGAAGGGTTGGTTTAGTTTTTACTTACTTGCTGAGTCAATGGAAGTAGCCAAAAGTTTGCTGAGGAAGAAGAATGCATTATTGAATGATGGATGGATGTTCAGAGCTGACTTTATTTCACCTTTATTGCTCTCCTCATATATCACCATCAACCATCAAAACCCTTATTCATTAACTATCACTAATACTGCATCATCTTGAGCTCTTCACATAATAATATTGACTGAAGAGTTCGACCATTGAACCCTACTGCCTTGGCAAGTGTCAGTCAATCCAGTGGGACTTGTACTTGTGGTTTAAGAGTACACAGTAGCAGAGAAAAGAGGTAGGAAATTACTTATGACCACCAAGGAATCGCTCGTGTTGGTATTTCTTTATAATCGTAAATGACGAGGATTCGTGAAATCGATGGAACAATAACTCACGTACTTGTACAAGTCTGTATCATGGCTTAATGGCACATTACATTGTAGTATTCAAGGGCTTCGAAGACTCTAGTAGATAGAAGGGGAATCACATTTCGAAAAACAATTTTGAACCAGTGGTCAAGTGGTAATTCATTACTCATCTAAGAGTGCACTCCAAGTTGCACGTTGAATTTCCAATGAGCTTTGACTTACTTCTTACGGTAGTAACAAGTCCCTCAGGATGGTTAATTATGCAAGATGTAATTTATTATTAGAATCTTTACTTATTTGGACATGGGGTGAGTGAGTGAATGAGTAGAGTTCCTAGATTAGTGGAAGTTTATCTGGTTGCATATTATTTTTATCACGATTCCTGGTTAACTTGGAAATCGCTATAATAGTACAGTTGAATCTCTGTAAAACAGCAGGGATTTTTAATACTCAAGAAAAAAACAAGTGGTGATGATATTTTCCTATTTTTACCAAATGTATGTCCTCCAGGTAATGCCATGACTTACCTAAAATGAGTTTCACTGTACATTAATTTGGCATAAAAAAAGCTACAAAAATACAGTATTTGTCTATAGGTAAGGTACATTAAAAGTTTTAAAATTTAAAATACACGAAGAAAGAATGTAGTATCTACTTAAGGATGCAATTATCCATCTCATAATATGTCAAGACAAGTGCGTCTCTAGTAAACATCCCTTGTGGATTTAAATTGGTAGGTAAGGTAGCATATATCAACTCAAGTTTAAAACACACAACACAAACGTTAATTCCTACCTTGGGTTGAAATAGGGAGACGATTTCTTTCAAAAGTAATTAACCAGTTAATCACACGTTGTACTTTGTTAGTCAGTTGTGCATGCATACATGTAAAGATTAAATAAGTACAGTGGTAATTACCTCTAATAATTAACAGATTGTTAGCATTCTACTCGTCCACTTTGAAAACATCCCTCCTGGCATCACAAACTTAAAACATACTGTAAATCTTAACGATAACTCATAATAATAGTACACATAGACGAACATACTATATTAATCTGATGAACATTACAATCTTGCTAGCTAACAAACATCAAAAAATACTCCTCTGCTTTACTTGCTTGACTTAATATCAATTTTATTTTTTGCCTGCCTGCTTTAACTGACAACGAGTAATGATATAAAAAATTATTTAAAAAAATTATTTCTTGACTTGATGGTCGGTCGGTAGGGCTTCATTCATCGTCATTAGATGTATACATGTGATGTGATCAATTTAGATTTTGTTGCATTTTGCCTGCATTGCATTTTTTACTGCTTTTATGATGAATTGAAAGGGATTTAATGAAAAGATGCAGAGAATTATAGAAGAACGAGTACAAGTGGTTTGGTTTGGTTTAAGTGCAATATATGGTATAAAAGTAGGATTTGAAAAGTAAACTTTTAATGGGATTTCATATTAAACTCTCTGAAGATGTTATTACTGGACTTAAGTTCTTAAATATGTATTACACACTTTGCTTGTCTACTGGTAAGTTTCATTTATTCGCTGTGGTGTGATACCACCCATGATCTTTTATAATGTTTGCATATTTCCTTTTTTATTACTCACTCATGTTTCAGTCATATTCCCCAGTAGTAATGAATGTGCATCTTCCGACACGTTCAGAATCCTAACTTCCTCATTCCATTGAAAACCCCAAAGTTTCTTACAACTCTATGGAATGTGTCATTTCCCATGCCACGAGTTTCCACAAAAACCACAAAATGACTCAAAATCCCTTTGAGAAGATGGAAGATGACATTTTCAAAGTACGATTCGATACATTTAAACATTTCACACTAGGGAATCAATGTAGTTAGGAATAATTCTCATTAACTATAAACGGTACTCCTTATAATAGGCGAGGTTTGACGGTAGAATTTGCATTGCCTACGTGTGAAAATATTCTTAAGATCTTCTCCTATGCATCTTGAGATGAAATGAAGGAATAGGGAATGGTACTCTTATCACATTTTGATGTCATGACATGAAAGTTTCCAAATAGCATAGATAACATTCTAGAACATAAACATTGGTATTGGTATAACAATAACAGTTGTAAGAATTAGCTAAGGTACATCAATAAACGAATGGATGGATTTGGACATTGAAATTTGAACGTGGTCTTAGAAGTATTAAAGTATTGATTGCGATAACGGAACATGACTTGGACAATTTGTTTATTGAAGTCAGGAAGGTTCAATGTATTATAAATATAATGATACTAATGAAACAAGACATTTATATCTAAAATCCACATTCATATATCTAATATATATCTTTCTTTATACTAATGTTATCTCTCTCTCTCTCTTCTCTATTATATTTTATGTGTTAATAATAATGACGATTTAATGATTACGGGACAGACGTGTTAAGTATAAGTTCTTCTCATTTCAAGTGACTTCTCTCACTCAAGTACTTTCATCTGTTCCTCATAAAAGCAAGCACTTGAAAATCTTGAAATACTTCAAAAATGCAAAACATATTTTATATACGATGCATTTATTTACTTCCTACCAATTATGAATGAACTTTAAAAGTTTACTACTTCCAACAGTTCCAACTCAGTGGATGGCATAATGATGTTTATTACCATTAGTATATGCACATACCAATGTGTAATCAATAAATATGCAAACTTTGTGTAGTAAAAAAGTAAACCTCAAAACTTATGGAAGGTATATTATAATAATGTTTGTTATTGGCTCACTTAAGTACTCTTACATTCTTAGCTTAATGAGAGGTAAAAACCACAGATGTACTTTTATGAGATTTGAGATAAACAATTTTACAATCGTGAAATATTTTGAATTCCAGGTTATTGAAAAATATCGAAAAATACATTCTAAAAGGTGAAAAGGTTCTTGTGATATTATTCAGTTGGAATATAAACTTTTCTAAAGTCCTAAATGCTAATTAGTTTTTGTTAAAAACAACTCATCATTATATTTTAAATAACATAAAACATCTCACTTTCTTAATTCTAGCAACAAATCACTAAAAAGAATCTCTGGACTATTTCCACTTCACGGGTAATTTTTTTTCCCAAGAAGAATTTTTTGTGCTGAAAAGTTGGCACTCCCTGCAATATTGCAAAATACTTATCCTCACTCCAGGAGAAGTAATGATCATCATGTAGTTTTTCAATCCAATCCAGTCATCATCTCCACTAGCCAAGTACCTATCTAGTCAAATCTAGAATAGAGTTAGTCAGGGTGTGGTAAAAACACAGTCAGTACAGTCTGCCATAAGACCAAAAGTAGCAAAAGGTGGCAAAAAGTTTTTGGAACTTGGAAGAAGGGGTGAAAAATGCGTAAGTGGAGACAGACTGGATATAATATAAAGCACTAAATGGGAAAGTATTTTTTCATCTGTCACACAGAAAAAAAAACATACAGAGTTCAAACTAGTTTAGCCGAAAAAAGTAAATGGCATACTCATCCATCCATCCATCCGTCTATTCATTTGCATTTTGTTGCAATCTCAAAAGATATAGAATCGAAACTTTAAGATCATACACATTGGAAGATTTATAAATTTTGTGTAATAGTCTTGTGGCAAATAAATTACATGGAATTTCACTTAAAAAGATGCAACATTTTAAGAAAGCTGAATTTTAACCGGACGCTTACTGACGATGTCCTTAGCAAATTACAAAGAAATCAAAAAACACACGATTTATGAATGCAAGGTAGACACATACTATAAGAGGAAGATTTCTCTAAATGGTTTTTATTTTTGGAACTGTTTCATTTTTCTTTTTCGGAATCATTTGTTCATTATTCAGATCTCCCAGAGAGAGACGTCTTTTTCTTTTCTTTAAAATTTACCGTAGTAAAAGCAGTTGGGATATCAATACAGTCAACATAAGTCAACAGTATGTATTAAAAGATAGTTCAGTACAGTAGACAGATGTAGACAAGGAGCTTTTCGAATCTTATTTGCTATTATATGTTTCTTTGTATAAAAAACATTGGAAGTATTGGCGTGGCGTGGTGTGGCTTTCTAGTGTCTCATGGAAGCCAAAAGTCAAGAAAACAAATCAGAGCTAGAAAAGTACTTAAATGAGTTTGCTTACACTTTATGGCTCCAATTAGACGGACTTTTAATGTTGAAAGCTGATCTTGAGAGAGAACAGATTAACTTGGATTCAATCTCTAGAGGAGAATTTTCAGTCTGCCTCATATTATTATATTATATCTGGTGCAGACGGACGGGTTGCATTATCCTCTAATTGATTTCTTCGCCTAGTCATAATAATAATTCACATTTAAAAAAATCTCATTGCATTATTCACTCCTGGAGTTAGAAGCAAAGTGCATTACTAGGCAATGAAATTAAATGGAAGTGGATAACGTTTCAGATTGTGTAATAATGATATCAAATTCCTTTACTGCCTGGTCTGGACAATCCAATGTACTCACTCTCTCCTTTCTCTCTGACTAATGTTTTAATTTTTAAATTTTAATGTACTTAATTTAATCTATTTTATTGTTATGGCTTATCAATTCGTAAGAAAAGTATAGAGTTCGAATCCTATTTCATTTAATGGTGGTAATAATTGTTATTTTATTATGTAAACAAGTTAAGAATTAAAGTGTCTGGATATTAAAATAGTCGTTAAGATCTTTTTAAAAAAATTTGAACTGGGGTGTTTAAAAATTAAATAAAAAATATTTAACATTTTCAACTGTACCACATGATACCATCCAATTATTGAACAATAATAATCGTATTACTTTGTTGAACACGAGAGATGCTAACAATATGAAAGATGATGAAGGGTTGACCTGTTTCAGTCAGAGTCAGTCCATGTATGTTTGATATGTTTGTTTGTGAGTCCGTCCGTTCCGTCGCTTCCAATTTTGGTAAGACAGGAAGATCCAATAAGAATGTACATGATTGGTGATTACTCCCTTTAAAAGAAGAAGTGTAGAGAGAGAGACTTTTTAATAAAGTTATTTCATTATTATTACTTTACGATATGTTTTTATTCCAAAGTAATGCAATTTATTGGAATGAAGTTAATTTTTGATCCTCGTTTTAATTTTTGATATCTTATGACTTTCATCTTCATTTATTTATTCTGTCTCATACATACATACGAAAAAGGAAAAAATTAGATAGTTACTCATCCACACACACACTGAGGATGCAAACAAATAGAGAAAAAAGTCGTCGGAGTAAAAAAAGGCTTCAAGTTCAAATGGGAGATGTCTTAAATTAAAAAGATACTATTATAGAAGTACAAGGTTGAGGTTGCTTTTAATTTGAAAAAGTACTTATTACAATATGGCCATGTTAAACCAATTAGACTAAACCGGAGGAAATGCAAAGAGTAATAAAATAATTCTTTTCTTCTAAATCATAAGTTCTTTATAATAAAAATGAAAATATATTTCCTAGAGTTAAAAATAAATTTGGACGTGCTTCTCAGTGATTCATGTCTGTTTGCTGAATCTCACGCTGGCTTTAAAAACTTTTAAATTTAAAACGGCTGTTTTAAAACCTACTCAGAGTCAGTAGTGGTTGGGACTTACTTTTCTTCTCATGAGAATTTTATTACAGAAATTAGAAAAAAATATCAAAAGTTGAGATGAATTGTGAACTAAACATAGTAATATATAAGCATGTAGCACATATGGATGGTTTTAGAATGATGATCATATTTTAATCTGACTAAAAAATACTCTTGCTTACTTTAAAACACACCAACGAAGGAATAACTACACCACGGGTTGTTATTAATTGCCTTGTAGAAAACACACTCAAGTCAAGCTGCTCATCAGTATTAAGCATATTTAAGTTCTCTATAGAACACACCACAAGCTTAATAAAAATTGAAGTTATACAGATATTATGGATGCCCAAAATAAAAAAATTATTAATGACTCAATTTTGAGAGATTTAAGATTCCTTAGGAGTTTAACTGGAAGATGGGAAAATATGGAGCTTTCAAAAGTACAAATTGAGTTATTGAGTTTGTAATATAAAAAGTGAGTTTGAGTAAGTAAGTAAGGCACCTAGAGACCAGAGAGTCTAAAAAGCATACACGACTTTTTAACAATGATTGCTAGCTCAACTGTTGACTGTTAAAAAACCACGCGTTGGTTGATTTTTTGCAAATATTACTAGGGTGAACTTTAATGCGGAAAATGCGTAAGGCATAAAAAGCAAAAAATCTTCATTCTTTCATTCATAATTTTCAAAAATGGTAGGTATCTAACCGTATGAAACGAAGCCGGTTTTCTAAAGGTAATAAGTGAACACGCATAACGATTTACAATAGTTTAGCGTAAAACAAATTTAAAATTGTATTTTAACAATATATGATGAAGCAACTAATTCATAATATGGAAGGATAATAGAGCACGACATTATTTAAGGTAGGGCTAAATGGCAATATATTATTTCCTATTCATTCATTTCATTTCCAAAAGATAAGCAATCACACACACATACTACGCACCATAGACTTAACTAATGTCATGGACCATTCAATAAGAATACCTGGTTTTGCTAGTTCTTTTTAATGCGCATAACTAAATCATTCATTTATTTATTTGTAAATAATAAAAGGGAAGGAAACAGGGATGGATAACATTATTGCAAATGTAACGCAATGCCGGAATTACTAGGGGAAAATAAATTTATTAAATTTTTCAATCCGGTTTTTAAAGTTCAATAGCAACCAAGCAGTAACTAAACTACAAGAGATTTTCCACAAAAGTTTGTACAATTCCATAAAATAAGCACGTTTTACTATTATTTACACGAAATTTTATATTGTATTTTAAAGCAGTGTTTATGCTTTTCAATTTTTAGGGCTTTTACGTGAGAGAACTTTATTATTAGGTGGAACTAACGCGTGTATGTACAATTGCTCTGATTTTAATCCTTTTAGCATTTCGTTAATGGTTAGGTTAGTAGCTGGTTGTGTGTTATAATTTAGGCGATATTTAGTCCCATCCTACTTCCGACTAGATGAGGGCATTTCGTTCATATATCATATTCATAATAAAAATAAAATTAAAAAAAACATCTAATGTTGAATGTGCTTAATATGTCACTTAGAAAATTGTTTCACGGGGAAAACTCATCCTTGTTTTGGAGGAACAAATAAAGAATTTCATTGACTGGAACGGAAAAAATAAAGCAATTTGTAGATATAAATTCAATTTTTTTGCAAGAATTTCATTTCCTGAGAAAAATGCTGTAATCATTATAATGTACTTACAATAGAAAAACTTACGATGATTCGATAAGTAAGAAATAAGAGTGATCTATATAGTGGAAGAGTATTAAATTACTTATTTCGCCTATAAGCGATAATTGCAAGCTTTCAGGTAATTCTATACTTCAAGAAAAATTAAAAATGATGCATAATTTAAAATCTGGTTTATTTGAGCTTCGGTGAACAATTACACTTTACACTAAAGAACGATGAATGATACATTAAATATATTTTACTATAAGAAGGAAAGGGAAGTCAGTCTGAAATTGGTGTTAACAGAGGATTTAAAATTAATCAAACGGAGATTATACCTTCAATTTTTATTTCATTCATGGCTAAAAAAAACATCTTGAGTGATCTCTTCTCCCAACGAGAAGAGCTTCTGTAGCAATAAATAAGCAATTGTACAAGAAAAATTATTACGAGGCATTTATTTTCTAAACCAGAATACTAACAATGGTAATAAATAAATACAATTGTTTTTCCAAATTGCAACTTGCACACTAATCCTAAGCTACAGTACACTATACTACTTAAGATTAGCAAGCAAGGTGTGATTTTATGGATTAATACTTTTTAAACTGATGTTCAGTAGTCAGTGGCAAGAAACTCATCTTAAGAAACATGATCTACCTTCAAGTTTAAATAAGTTAAGAGATTCTACAGAGAAACAAGGTATTAAACTAAACACAGGCCAGGCGGAAGAGAAATGCTTGTCTATGATTTTTTAGTGATGCGATTTGGATGATGGTTGTATTCTATTCTATTCTATTATATCTACCAGGTAATAATAAGTACATTGAACATTAAGAGATAAAATATCGCTAGGTATAAAATTTACAAGTTGCTATTTATATTATGAGATGAGTAGTAGCAAGTTAGCTAGGACTAGCAGCACCCATTGCCACTAGTTGGATTGGATAAAGAAGTAACATCAACAATCATCAAATCATCATCAGTTTTAAAAGAATTGTTGAGAACGGATTTTTACAATTATACCTTCGGGTCATTTCTCTAAGGGGCTTTGAACTTGGTTTGGTAGCATTAATATATTTATGCATTGCATTTTAAAACTGTTAAACTAAACCTATTGCCAAATGGTATGGAAGGAGTCAAATATTAGATGATGCATGGTCACTCTGTCCATGCAGAGTGCATTATGATGATTATGAATGTATCTTTATTATTGTAATTATCATCTTGTACTTATATTATTCCTCAATGAATGTAACACAGTAATCTAGAATCATCTTCTTAAGCCTAGACCGAAAGACTCCAAGACTCACGTGCACCCTGCAGCAGTAGCAGCCAGCATAAGCAATATCATTTTATTGCTATTAAAATTTAATGTTTTAAAATTTTAAAATCTTAAGGAAGTTAAAGAAGAATTATAATCATAATCATCCATGGGTTTCATTTTTGATTCATGTACTCGCAGCTGTGCTTAATTTTCAGCAAGACAATTTCATTATTTTAAAGATCATGCTAAGATTTCCCATTAGAATGTGCATTTATAACCGATATGCGAATTAAATTGAGGATTTTTGCACAGTTTTATCTGAATGTACTATAATTGAAGTAAAGGATGATTTAGCCCTGCGTGAGGTCTTTGTATTATACAAAGATCAATTCACAAGTGGCTATTATAAACGGCTGGGTTTTTATTACTCATTTGCCTTACATTAATAGTATACCTGTCCTGTCTTTAATGTTGATAAAAGTAATAGTAGGAGCAAGCAATAGGTAAGTTATTCCTTTGTTGTAAAGGGAATTAGTACCAAATTTACATTTTACTGTTCAAAAGTCACGATGTAGGGTGTGCCTTAATTAGCGATTGGGCTTTGAGACTTTGGGGATTTAAATTTTAAAGCTTCTGACTTCTAACTTATTAGTGTAGGTACTTTGAATGTATAGATATGCGTTTTATGTTAAAAAGGAAACCCGATTAGGAGGTTTTGATTTCATAGTCAACATAACAACAGTCAACACAAGTTTTACATTATTGTTCCGTGTTCCCTACCAAAATATATAGTTTTCAGGCTTTCTTTTCTTGGTCGTTAAGTTATTATAAAAGGTAACTTAAAACCCAATCCATCCATCATTTCATAATCTTCTTGGCTTGGGCCTTGACTTCGCATAATATCTAACATTTGCATTCTATATCTTAAAGATAATCTTGTTTGGTCAACCAAGGCAATAATAAAATGTATTGTCGATAAGAATGGAAATGGGCAGTATGGATGGATTGAATAATATTTTTTAATTTCTAAAAGAAATGCAAATATTATTTAGAAGCCTTTTGAAGATAAAATATATAATCCATCATCCACATATACTACGCCACACCATGTAGTGGGTTTGTCTTTGTGTGCATTTAGGCTTACCTAATTTCTAACATATCGAATTTCTCAAACACAGATGAATTGTCCTAGGCAGCCAAAGTCAAGTTAGTTGTGTGGCTAAAGCTTTTCCTTAAATGGGAATAATAACGATGATGATAATGATAATGGTATATATCTTAGAATTGAAGTAGGTTGAACAGACCACGACGGCGACCGAAGGATTCGCCATAGTAAAGTAGCTATAGTAGTCAGTTGCAGTTTTTATTTCACATTTCAATAATTTTTTATCTTGAAATTTGCAAAGTGCATACAAAAAGCTCTCTCTGTCATATTCTATTCTGTGGCATGGCCTGAATATTGCAAATTATTTCTTTTTTAACAGAACAATCTTTAGCTGGCTTTGGCTTGGAGGGATGTTTCTGTCAGGATTTTCTGAATCAGGGATTCATTATGTGATTGTTAATTTTGAAAAAAAACACTGACACCGTAAAGTATCTTTCTACTACTGAGTATACCTACTGGAATACTTATACTTTTTGCTTCACATAGTTTAGTGAAAGAGCTAACAAGCTCGTATTCATTCATTCATTATCCCCTTTTAGGAAAAGAAAATCAACTGTAAAGATTTAAAATCGTTTTTGCATGATTTTTCTCTTATGAAAGTGTATGAAACGTTACTCTACACGATACCTAAGCTTCTCTTGCAAGCACAAACAAAATCCTTCTCTTTTCATACAGTTGCAGATTTGATATTTAATGCAATTGTAATTCTGCATGTTATCCCGTTGTTTGACTGTCAATGGATTTTTTTTTATTTTTTGCTTTCTTGATGTTCCGTACAAGAAGAATACAATACAAAGTAGATCCAACGTACGTACAAGCCTGGGGGTGAAACTGAATCTGTCTTTCAATTCAATTCTTAAGCTGAGGTTTTATTGACGATGTTGATGTTATGTGTGCATTGTATTTCCTCCACTATTGTATTTTACCTGAGTAAATTGCATTGCACAGCGTTTTGATGAGTCTGGGTTCTTATAGATTTTAGATAATGTTCTAGAAGAGGAAGACTTTTGGTGGATGCGGGAGCACGAAGGAAGACGTTTTTATTTCTTCCTACTTTGTACATAAAGTACTGAGAATCTATTCATTAGAATTTTTACCTTTACGTTAGTAAATTACACAGGAGCATAATGTATGCATGTGAAATGTTGGTAGAGAGTAGGTATAATGGTATAAAGTATAAGTTTGAAACTTTGAAAGCTAGCTTAACTTCCCTTTTTTATTACAGCAGAAAGATTCATCAAGTTATATTATAAGGTTGTTAATTGTACTAAAGCTAACCTCACCTAACCTAGATTCGTGACTGATTCAATGAATTATAACCATACCATAAAATAAAGATGGTTTAGTAGAAGTGATGGTTTGATATGTACGTTGTAAAAAGCCCTTGCTGGTGGCTCTCGCATTGTAAAAGTAATTATCGGGATTATTATGATGTTTTGATTTCGGTAAAGTTCACTCAGACAACTCTATTTCCCTGTGACCTATTATCATAGGATTATACAGGGCCTACCGTATGCATATGTGTATTGTTTGGTTAGAAGGGTCGACGTTTTTAAAAACCGATTTCATTCTTCCTCGCGTTTTTTATTCCCATAGGTAAGCTACATACATATGCCGTGTGTACGTGTTGAACCCCTAAATTCGTAAATTTAATACAATCTACCCCTCGTATCAATTCATCCCTGCATTATTAATCACTTCGCCTCACTGTCTGCCGTGTGGGTACTTGCTTTTCTTATTACATCATAGCGTATTCTTCACAACGAAGGGAGGAGGGGTGGTTTTTAGTTCACTTGATAGATTCCCTTGACGGATACCTATCGTACCTAGTTTGTGGCAAAATGAGAAGTTAGGGTAGAACAGTAAAGGGTAGATGAGGTGAAATAAGGTGGTAGTACTGGTAGTGGTAAGGGTTCAAGGGTAAATATGGTAGCATGTTAGAACGCCGAATGTGCAAGGCTATAATTCATCCAGGGACATTAATTTACCTCGATTAAATCTAGACTTATTGATTTACCTTGATGAGGTAGATAGATTTTGAGGTAAAGTATTAAAATTCGGAGAAAAGTGTGCCCTGTTATTATATATGAGGTAAAGGGGTAAGTGAAGTTCTTCAGGGGATGAATAAGCTGATGACCCAGGTTGGTCATACTCAAAAGGTTGCATTGCACTCATAGGAAATCACAATGTTTGGCCACTTCATGTTTCGACGGTGATGATGAGATGAACCTTTTCGATGTCGACGAAAATATTATGAACACCGCATAGTACCTTTAGGTTAGTCATCCTCCATAGGATTTTGGGAACATAAAAGAGAGTTAGAACAGACTTAAAGCCTGCCTAGGGAAAAAGAAGTGCATTGGTCTGAACCTGAAGAAGATTCATCCTTTTTTAGGGGTTGTTCGTATTCTTGGAAAATATTTCGTTCATATTTTTAAACCATTTATATTTAGGTATATACAGTCGGCCAACAATAGGAATGAATTATTTTCCTGAGAATTATAACGCCCTGCACATGCCCTTACTTCATATTTATATGTCACACTCCCGGAGATTACTTTTCAAAATTTTCAACAAATGCTTTTTTGCGTCTCACTTCGAAAACTTTCCAAGTCTGGAAACATTATCCTTTTAAATGAACCAGTCCAGAAACCAAAAAAACACGATGTTCCACAAATCCAATTTTTTAATTGTATTAACCATTTCTGTCGATTTAGGCTGGTAGGTAGCTCATCTTCAGTGGGACAGTGGAGTGGGAGGGATAAAAAATAAGATAGGGCAGCAAGGTCGTATGCAATTGTACCATTAAAGAATACAAAAATCGTTTGAAAACGTGTATTAAAATATCGTCAGTAGAAGCAGCTAATGTATATTCCGTAACAATGCGACTATTTTTTCAATCAGTAACGTTTTAAGCATTAAACTTTCCCACTATTAATTAAAAATTGCAAACTTTCAAACCATATTCAAAGCATTTCAATTCCAACGAAAGCCATTTCCAATGCCAATGCAGTAATCTACCAAGTGATATAACCCTGGGTCACTCTTGATAGCATCCAATCAAAAGTTCCAGACACCAGTCCAGTAAAAAAACAGTCAAAAATGTTAAAACTTATGAACAGAACTTAGCGTGCTATCATGCTATGGAAAATTAGAGAAGTTGGGGTTCCTCTTCTACTATTCATTTTCTGTTGTATACTCTACGGTATCAAGTTTTTACGGCAAAGAGAAGATATCCTTCCTAAATATCATCCTCACATTGCCCATACAAACTAACTCTGAAGACTTTATCATAGCAGTATGAGTGTACAAAATGAGTCAGACGTTAAGTACATAGTACGATGAATTCAATACTCTATAAGAAGAGGTAAGTTCCAACGGCAACTCAAAACCACTCTGTAACTCACTCGCTCCTCTTGCTTGTATACAGACGCTGGTGGTGCACACAAAGACCAAGAATCCAATTCAGTAGTTCTCAGACAGTCGTTGAAAATTGTTCGTTGTGAATTTATTCTCCATTTTATACACTTATACTTCCTTCCTAAAAGTGATCAACCCTTCTATCGAAACAATTTTTTGAAAACTGACTTGGAAATCCATTATTTCGTTTTCGGAAATCAGTGCAGTGTGTTGTGTTCATTTATATTTCTTATCGTAAAATCATACCCCCAAATAATCATCAAATGAATAATCGCAGGTTTGTTCTTACTTTTTTCTCTCAGTTGTATCTTTATATCCTAAAACGGTCAAAGTATATTTATAAACCTTTACTTGTACTTCATACTTCCTGACTTTTTTGTTTGGTCTAATATTTTTTTATCCAAGCTAGGAGGCAGTGAGTAATAATCCTAGGATGCTGTTATAGTTAATAGTGAGAAAATGCATGTTATATTTAAATAGTTTTACTTCATTTGTTATATAGTTAAAACGATATGATTTGATACGATGAAAGATTATTCATGCATGCATGCATGCATCCGATATCATGCGTATGGCAATGGCAAGGTAATATTTAGATTTTGGATTGGATTTTGGATTGAATGCAATGGCAGTGGCACAATGTTTTTTTTACCTTGTCATTCGAGTAGCCAAAGTCACGAAAAAAAGCCAATAAGCAAACAAAACACAAAACTGGAGTTACTAAACAAATGTCACTTTTGGCTTTGGCTTTCCATAAAAAGTTTGTTTTCCATGAGAGAGTTCTTTCATATCTGATTGTTTTTGTGAGTAAAATAAAAAGTCTGTGGGAGAGCGAGACTATTATAGTGACTGGAGTTTCAACAAAAATGTTAGACTTATTTTAATCCAGGTACCTAATTATTCTAAACGCCCCACTTATGTTGGTATTTTTCTTTACAAAAACTTTTCCACGGCTGGAAGTTGAACAACTTGAACTTTGGAGAAACGAAAGAAAATAGAAAAGGACGAATATATATACATTTTTAATTGTCTTATATATATATTGAATTTGACTTACTCGACCTTCCACCTGCACGTGTGCTGCATTTTGGCTTTTTAATAAGATTAAATATGAAGATTGACAACTAAGTAAAAAAAAACTATTTGGGTACCTGACTTTATGTTTATGCACAATTTCTACGTAAAACTCCCTAAAATGGAATAGAATGACGGATTTCATACCAACTTGCATAATTTTTGTCTCTTAAAAATGTTCAAAAATTTCTTTAAAATATAAGACGCGACAAACTCAACAGACTTCCGTCGATACGTTGTAACCTTGACTTGACTTGTACATATCCTAAGTAAGCAAGAATAGTAGATTATATTAAAAGAGCTGCAAAGTGTCAGTTAGTTAGTACATATTTGTACACATAATTTAACAAAATGAAGATAATAAGTCTTGTTACATGATTCATTCATGAGCCTTCCATTTGTTAGAATGTAGCAGAAGTAATGTCATTGCTTAGTAGTGTTGAGCGTTGAGAAATGTCTCCGTAGGGTCCTCCAGGCCTGAAACCAGGGGAGTTTTTGTTTTAATTTATGACGACCGAGGTAAAGTCACTTGTACATACAGAATAGAAGTGTGCATTTGGAAATTCTGGACTGGAATCTCCAGATTAATACAACGAGCCAAAAGTGCGTAACATTATTACAACTTTACAAGAGAATTATGCATAAATATATCACGCAGAATGTTACACTCGAGTCTATAGTAGAATATGAATAGCCTGTGCACCGAGATTTGATAAATTTTTTTCTTCTTTTAATATGCATGTCTTTCTATCCGTTGTGTTATTTTATCCAAATGCATTTTTTGTTCCGGAGAAATTTCATTTTCATTCCTTCTCTTCTATCTTGCTGACTTGCAAATGTTCGTACAATGTAGTAGTAGTCAGTGGTAGATTTTAGAAACTCATCTTGGTGTAAGTAACATAAGGCTAAAAGTACAATGCATGAGAAGTAAATCTACAATGTACTATTATGTTACGTAAGTTGTAAGTAATAATATGCAATGTCTGAGCCAAATATCATCATCGTCTTGATTCCGATACTAAACATGCGTAACGCAAACGCTAGAAGCTATTATTGGGTTTATTTTCCTAGTGTTGGAGTTTCAGTTTCTAAAAGCATAAAAAAGGTAGAAGAATACAGCATGCTAATGTCATGTTTTGCTATGCTAATGCAATGATCATTCCTAGTGGTATCTAAGTCTATGGCCATAGGAAAATTCACCAATTATTTCCATCACATCCAATATCATGTAGGACGTCAGAAGTGTTATTATGCAATGTTAAATGTAGTACAGAAACGTGTATGTACGACGTACACTATGTGTGTGTGTAACCTTCACTTTTGAGACCAGACCACTGAACTTATTTGACAACAACATTTTCAAAGTAATTTGCATTCATCTCGGTTATCTCTTCTGCTATTGCTAGAAAATCCTCATTTCCATATTATATTCTGCTGAAGATACACTAAAGTATTCCTTATGGTAATCTTAGAGATTCATAGCTATTTTCTCAGGTTGTATTATCGCTGTAAAGAGGGAAAATGGTTGTTCAGAGAAGCAAATCTTATTAGAAAATTAGTAGTACTGAGAAACACAATAAAGCAAAACGACTCGACATTATTCGTTGTAGTTTTACAGAAGCACTTGCTTAGTTACGAACTCTTCTTCGCAATCGGTTAATTTGAACATTTGAAGCCACCACTTAATTGCCAATGACAAGACTCTCTAGTGTAGACTTTCCTTTCCTTCCTGCTGGCTCGGATTGATTGTAAGGTACTTACTTTCCAAGCATTGTATTATTATTAAATTGAACGTTCTTCTAAAAGGAAGGTTAATTTCATTCAGTAAAATCATTTACGTGGAAATCCTACCTATAATAATTTCTTCTGGTTTGAGTTGCCATTATTACTGGCAGCCTTCTAATACAAACTTCCTTCATTCTTCTTAAGAGTTTCATCCTAAAGTTAGAATATTATTCTTCTTCTAAAGTTCAGACTTTATTTTATTATTACGAGGGGAAAGTAAGGAATAGTCAAATGTCTAATAAGGTAAAAGCTACGTATGTAGGATCAGGATGAGTAGGATATATTTTTACTATTTTATGTATTGTGGGCCTAATGTAGTTTTTCTGCATCTGTCTGGCTGTCTTCTTGCCTTTCGACTCCTCGAGAAATGTATGTATTAAATTAGTACATTAGAAGGTTTTGAATGGCAGATCGGAAGAGGGAAAGAAAAAGCAGATGAGCAAAAGTTCAACTTTGTTAACCCCCTGAAGAAAGTAAAATCAGACTGGCTTTCGGGATTTGACTTTCTTGCCAAGACCCAATGCTGAAGACTTTTCAAATTTTGATATATTATTGTGGATGTCTTCAACCACATTTTCGTATTCAGGGTTTCCGGAAAAGGGTAAAAAAGATGAATGTGTCTTACCCATGGATGTAAAATAATATCCGGATTTTTTTTCATTTTTTCTTATTGCAATAGTTAATATGAAATTTTATTATTTTTTAGCGAAACAATGTTGTCAGCTAAAAATGTTGCAATATAAAAAAGTAGTGAGTCGTAGGGGAATAGCAGGAAATGCGTAAGTGTTTTTATGAAAACATTCAGTTTTATGCAAGTTCCTCTAGATATTTACCTCGTATGTCCAGGAATACAGAAAAAGCATCTTTATAGAAAAAATAGAAATGAATTTGGTTTTCCTATTCGTATTCGTTGAGAGTAGTGACTTGAAGATAGATGCGGGTATTTTACGAATTCTGCTACTATCATCACAACCGTAGTAAATAGTATAGTAAGATGAGGCAAGTTCACCCACTATATTACCCGGGTACCGGTTTTACTACGAACTGAATTCTTCATTTTCCTCCCCCACCCTCGGTAGTATTTCTCCAGAGTTCTCTTTGACGTCGTCAATTTAGTCAGGTTTTTCTCAGTTAACTTGAGCCTCCTTTCCTTTTCTCGTCAGCAGACAGAGTCAGTGTGTTGGTGGACACGTAAATTTAGGCGAGGGTGGATGACGATGAAGAAAGTGCATTGCATAGAGAATATAAAGTGCACTACCACTACCAGGAATGAAAAAACCGGAGCATAAACCAGAGGGTGGTTTCCTATTATCCCTCCGTAATTGCCCTATCTTCTACCCTGTCTATCCCTATGTTATGTCTTAGGTCGCTAGGGATGATAGTTTGTTTGCCACTTCTCAGGGCCGTAGAAACGACCTAGATAGATACGAAGGAAGGTATATATATATATATAGTAGATTACCCTTCACAGAATAAACAGAACAGATGACCACATCAGGTTTTTGTGTAACCGATGCCAATAATACGAAGGGATGATGATGATGATGCACCGCACTGCCTCTTATCATAGGTTATCCCTTCAGGTTGGTTAGGTTGGTAATGGTTCGGTCGGAGTGTCAGATGGAGACTAGGAAATCTTTTCTGAATGAGTCATTCTTACTTGCAATATTGCTACTTTTCCAATCCAACAGGAATAGATAAATATTCGACCTGTACTTGTCTATCGTACCTTACTTACCATGTCAATAATGCCGAGGGCTATAAGAATTTACTTTTACCCGTCCTCGTATCGTAGTTACTAATGTTTCTCTCTGGAAAAGAGAAAATTGGTCGGACAAGCTAGCTAAGCAATATAGGATTTTTATTGGATTAGATTCATCCAGACTGAATGCGATGTGTTTACTAACTTCCATTTATACTGCTATCGTTCCGTATCACTAGATAAGACACATGTCTCCCTATAAAAAATGAATTCGTCCTTGTTGCTCGAGAGGAAATTTACGGAAGGACATTCAGTCAGACGGGGTTACTTTCAGTCACTTGGTTCTTTCAGTATTAAGGGTGGTTTAGCTTAGTGATCGTTTGGTAGCCAGGGACTTCTTGTCAGTCTTAAGGAAATTCGATTGGACTTTCGTAAATGTCTGTTTTGTCTTATCATGTATCCGTGTATGTTCATTTGTCAGGTTCTGGCTATTTTCCTGGAGTATCTTTATCTATCGTTGAAAATAATACATCATTTAATACTTGACTTGGCTTCTAAAGAAATTCGAATGTCAGCAGTCTTGTAAACGTTTTCAGTTGTTAGAAAGAACACAACAAGGACAAATGGGATTTTATCACACCACTGAAGCAGTTGGGTTTGTACTTTTAAAATACCATTTTGTTTCTTAGGACCCACCAAGTAACATTCTTGTAGGTTATTTGTAAACCGTGTGAAACACCATCATCTCTTGGGGCCCTACATTGAATAAAGAGTAAAACATATTTTTAGCTATATGTGTATAATATGACAAATTGATGAAAGATTTGACGGAAATAGCTTTTCAAGATTGTTAAGGGACTTTTAAAACGTCATTTCTCATTTCCAACTAGAGTAATTCAGTTTTGAACTTGACTGACACACACGAAAGATAAAAGACTGGACGTAATGGAAAAATATTTTCTAACCCGGAAATACTAGAAATGTAATAACGAGTACGGGATTACATATGAATATTTGGTCTGCGTCATTGTGATAAATTTAACGGCAGTAGAAGGCTTGCACATAGAATATTAACTACATAATTAGGTAATATTACTGATATTAATTGAAGGGTTATTATTACGTAGCTGATTTGTACATTGTACTTTGTTCCGTAGTATAAAAGGTGTTGCAATGATTACAACATGCATTTTCTCAAGTATTTACTAGAATTTACTACCACCGAGCAGGACTCATATTTAATGCATCGATAACTGCATGGAGTTTAAATTGAACAACAAACAATAACAGTATAACATATTATAAACATGATAAAGTTAAGATAACCGTATTGCATTTGTTTTCTGTCTGAGGATCGGAATGAAATATTACTCGTTGCGTGTATCGGGGAAAATGGCTCATCATGACAAAAGTGAAACAGTCTGAATAGGGTGGCTTTCATGAAATACGAGAAAATAATATCGTTTTGTATTATTTTATGTACTTCTCCAAGTTTGAAATCCCATTCCCGTTTCCGTAAGCATTTTTATTATTCACGAAATAGCAGTATTATGCAAGCAGGGCGGACTGCC
>JAQFZZ010000262.1:0-23048 GCA_034696405.1 Isotoma caerulea | reverse complement strand
TTCCAGAGCTATCCAATGATATAAAATGTGAAAAATGACCTTTTTTGACCTTATTTTTCGACCAGTTTGACCTTGCGAAGCACGCTGATTTTCAATTATAAAGATCCTTGCAACCAGAGAAATCTAGCGCAATAAACCGCGCGCGATTATCTCTAAGCGTTCTTAAGTTGTCGGTGTGACGGACGGACGGACAGACGGACAGAGCGATCTCATAAAGCAGCTTTCGCTACTTAATAAACATGCAAATGATCAATATCAAGATATCAAAACAATGGACATAACTTCAATCAAGTTTTTTTGCTGAGTTTGAAAAGCTAAAAACTTTAAAACGTGCCACTGCAGCTGCGGATAAAGTTGACGAAAGCAGATTTTAAGAAAAGCTATCACCAATGAAAAACCAGCATTAACATTTAACATAGAATGCCCATAGATTGTATAACTCTGCAAATACGAACAAGTAAAAATCTCGGTTAGAATACGTTATTGACTCCAGCAGTTATACTCCAAATGCCTCTAAATTACGTTGTAAATTATATCATACAAATCTGAATTAAGGATACCTTAATGATTAAATTCTTAAAGATGAGAACAAGTTTTTCGACATGACAAACATTTAGTCCAATCGAGAAACTCGATGCATAGACATTTGAGAACATGTTGCTAGTATTTGGCGTAAACATTTGCTTGCTACAAAAAATGTGAAACTTTCAGAACTCTCTTAAAGTCAATAACTATTGAATACCAAATCTTCTTTGATAAACTAAAAGCATGGGAAAAATCTGCAGTCAAAATGATGCAGATTGTGTATGCAGAGATGAGGAATGTATGGAGAACTTGTTCCGGGAATAAGAGTACGGGACGTTTGTTAGCCGTAGTTTTAGCCTTTTTGTCGTTTTAATAAATGTCTAAACAAAAAGATTACCTGAAGTTACCACAGACTTGAGAACAATACAATATCTAGACCAGACAAGACTCCCTGATTCCATAGAAATCAATCAAAAATCTAAGCCCATGTTAATTAAAATGAAGGTGCGCTTTCAGACTTTGGAAACATAAGAACCCTTTCCGGTTGAAATTGAGAAATGAGAATATTTTATTGCACAACCAATGCCACTGCAGGGAATGACCACATGGGTCATTGCAAATGTTCTTTCTATAATTTTGAGCTTGGAATTTTCAATTTTATCATGCCTTTGATGAAAATTTCAATAATTTTATGAATGTAAAATCTTACTAAGATCAAACCAAGTAAATGAACAAATGAAATCTTTAGAATAATTTAAAACGGTTTTGTTCAAATTGTTTAAAAGACAATTATAAGGTTTAAAAAAATTTCAGTTCGTTTCAAAATTTCCGATTCGTTTCAGTTCAACGTTGAAACTGTTTCAAAAAATATTTTTCACAAGGAAAACTTCCTGTATGCCACGCACGTTCAGTATAATGACTATTATGCAAGTGTTCAGCATGTTCTCCTGATCACAACGATACAAAAATTTCCGTGTACAAACATTTTTTGACCCCACAGGGTCACCTGGAAAGCGCCCGGTGAGATAGGGAAGTTTATCTTGTCAGTTCAAAGCCAAACTGTTCCAGTTCAGGCCCTTGAACTGACACGAACCGTTTGAAAAACGTTTCAGCAAAAAATGCGAAAAATCCAAAAATCAATGTAAAATGGAAGAAAAATAAATTTGAAATCAATCAAAGGATTAATTTGAAGGGAAGCTGGCAATTAAGATATTTCTAATGATGCCCACTGATTCTTGCCTCTTGAATAAATACAAAGCATAATTCTTTTCAGAATCAAAAAACCCATCAAAACCTTAGATTTCACATTCCTTTTTCATCTCAGCTGGATGAGAAAGAAATTTTTGAGAGTTCAGTTTATATATTTTGTTCAGGAAGCTTTCTTTTAAATTATGTAAAAAATTGACCCCAACCTTTTTTCAATTATATTCATGTAAAAAATTCCTTATCCAGTCACTCATTACTATTATCATCACAATATCATCCTCCATCCTAAAAGCTATCAAGTGGTAGACATGGCTTTCTAATATTTCTTCAAATAATAGCTTATAATCTGCAAAAATCATTACAATTAGATCCTGTCAACTTTCAAAATGCTTATACAGAGCGGAATACAAGTTATTTGCAATGCAATATCCTGTAAAGTAATTTGTGTATGATTTTTGCAAAAAAATACCAAATAATTGAGAATAAAATGCTAAATTTTAAAAAGCCATAATTTAAAAAATCTGATTACATTTTAAAATTAATTTATTTAAAACTTCATTTTTAAAGGAACTTTTGCTTCAAAGTGCACTTTGAGTTTCCATGGTCGATAAGTGCAACTTCATTTTAGTTAACATGGGCACATAGATAAGGCTCCCTTGTCTGGCCTAGATATTGTTTTGTTCTCAAGTTTGTGGAAGTTACGATTACTAAACCTTGATGACTGTCTATCCATTGTGCTACAGCAAAACATTTCGTCTTTCATTGTGACTTGCAAGATTTGCAAATTAGAAATTAATGAGGCGATACGAGGAATTTTGAGAATTCTTCGATTTAATAAAACGGAAGTATATTTTGAGAATATACTGTATTTATAGAATATTAAAATATTACCAGTAGTTAAAAAAAGTATTTGTCAGGCTGCATTTTACTTCAAAAATTTATTCACAGTGGAAATATTTAAACTATCTTCCTCTCATCAAGAATTAGTAGACATTATATATAACAATCAAAAGGGATTAAATATAATAATAGGACAAATTGAAGATTTAATGCGGAAGTCTATTAATACCGATGATATTTGCTTACACGCTACTAATAAGGATGATATCATAGTAAGGAATCAAGTAGTTAGTAACACATTACACAAAGGTATAAGAATTCAAAACTTCATTATTGATAATCAACATAAAACAAGTATAACTGAGATACTTGATATAGTACTAAAAAGGGAATCTAAAATAGAAAATATATTGATGTTACTAGCAGCTGTTATAAAACTAAGGAAAAGTCAGGGCAAAACGTTACCTGCATTTATATATATATTTAGACCGGAATATAGATATAGATTATCAAACATTATCTTATGCTTTGGTTGCTTTACATATAACTGTTAAATATTCAGAATGGTTACCTATTAGATCATTAATATAATTAATAATTACTAAAAGTATAAACTGTAACATAAACAATTATCAGATACCTTTTTATTCAGAAGTTTTTGTTACATTATTAATATAGTAAAAAGAATACAATAACTGAAAGCTCCCCTACTTTTTTTCATTTCTACCCTATTATAACCGATATGTGATAAACATACAGTCACCCAATTCATCAAAGTCATAATCTAATTTTACGGAATTTACAGACGAAATGAATACATCGCGAGTAGGTTATTCCAAACTGTTTAACCATAAGTGGGGAGGAGCTAGATTTTAAAACATTCAATGTATTCGGCTTATCCGATTCTACCCGAATTAGGGTGACTCTAACCAATCAGTAACTGTTAGGGGAAAAAGAACAGTCACGCAATTCTTTTTTAGGAGGATTAAGTGACTGTTTACTCTGAGGTATTTTTATTTTTATTTAAGGGTGTATGGGGTGCCTGAGGGTGCACCTGCACTCTCTTACCTTAGGTGAGTTAAAGTTTCTACAAATGAATGCATATGCCTATGCAAAATGACTTTTTGAGCTCACTTACGAATTTGTAGCTAACTCTATAGCTTACTGGATGATGGATGAGTGTATTTTCTTTCTTTAAAACGCTATAAATATAATATCATAATAGATTCTATAAATACAACTATTATTATTATAATGGAATATTTTTTCCACAAAATTGCGATACAAAGGAACAAAGGTAACACTTTGCCCCCTTTGAAGCAGAGCAATAAACAACTTTGATTTTTTTATTTAAGGATGAGACATCCAATGAGAGTACTTAAGTACTCTCATTGGAGTTTTGCCTAGGGTGGCTTTCTTGAATTGAATCACATTCTTTCGTTTCTTTCTTCGTTTATGTTCTTGCTGTTAACATAATCAATTCACAATTTAAATCGTCATTTTTTCTAACAATCAACTAACCACCATCAAAAGTAAAAAATGTTAGTTCAAAGGTTAATTTTATAAATTAAAATTTTGTAATTAACGAATTAGTATTGATATAATACTTTGTCATTTTTTAGATGTTGAACTTCAAGCAAAAAAAACACATTTTTCGAAGGACAGGGAATACGAGAAATCGGTAAAATAAATTAAGGGATTGGGATGAATTTGTTTGATATTTTGAAATACGGAAGGACAGGGGGGAGACACTGAGAAGCGATACTGGGAGGAGCGTTAAAGTCAATCCCCACGGTCTGCGTCAGTAAGTTCCCTTGGATGTATTTTCCCTTCTGCCTTTCCGTATTTCAAATTTGAGTGATATTTATGGGGAATTAAACACAGTATCAAGCAAATTTAAATGAAAATACTGTATGCATTTTATTTGGATGAAAAACATAAAAAATGATTCATTCAAAACAATTTTTATTCTGCGTTTGATAAGGTAAATAAAAAATTTAACAAAGGGGTTGAATTAAAAATGTACTATAGTGTGTCAATAGTTTGTTTATTGTGTACAAGAGATAGTGCTTGAAACAATTTTAAAATCAATAGCATTTTATCACCTGTTCATCTGGATTATTCTGTACACAAATTAGTTGCAAAAAAACTTTTGCAAATACAATTTCATTGTAAGACTTTTAATTCATTCCATTTAGTTAAAAAACGCATTCTCCATCTAATAATTATAATATCAAACCCTACAAAGTACTCGAAAAAATCCGTTAGGTTAATTCCCGTATGCGTCATATTGGAAAAAAAATTATTTTTGTCAATTTTTGATATGTAAGACTTTTGCATGTAAAATTTAATTGTAAGACTTTTAATTGATTTCATTTAGTAAAAACGCATTCTCCATCTAGTTGTTATAATTTCAAACCCTAGAAAATACTCGAAAACATGCGTTAGGTTATTTCCCGTATGCATCAAATAGATAAATTTATTCTGATACGAGAGACATTGCTCCTGTGATCATGCAATACATGCATGCTCCACTAGTGTATAATATATTGTGTTCATCCATTTACCTTGTAAATATTGTAAATATAAATCAAAACTCATATTAGAATATTGAATGAATTTCTCAAACTTACTATTTCAATCGAATAAGACTACTCAAATTAATCAATAAATTTTATAAGACAAAATAAAACGGTTTTCAGATCCCTTTATGTCCTCTGTACGTATGGTAAAACGAGTCGTCCGAAAATTCGTCAAGTTTGGAACTTGCAAACTTAAAGGCAAAGACCAGGAAATCGGAGTCATTCGAAATGTGCCTGAATTTTTAAAGCGGTCACCAAACCTTGTAAATTATCATATATTGACAGATTTTATTTTCATGTCTTAACAGAAATAGGTAGTTATCACTTTTCCAATCATTTACGTATTTTTTAATTGCAGCGTAAAAGACCCAAAGCTAAAATTTAAATGTTTGGATGGTTACAATACCATCCAATATTTAAAGCTCATCATCAAGACCAAGTACTATGGTTATTGTCGACACACGGTGCGCCCGAGAGGTATCACCGAAACGTTCGAGACCTTTCTTACGAACTTTGATGGGACAACAAGGGAGTTTGTTCCGAAACGATCAAACAAAATACCAGCTTGTCAAATGTGTACTAAGCCTGGCTTTATGGCTACATTTCTCCACAGACATAAGCACTACATTGATGGAGTGATGAATGCTGTAACGGAGCGATTAGCCGAACCAAACTTAGGACTTCCTTAAGCTATTATCTATACTGAAGAATTGAAAACTACTGGAAGGAGAAGGTTCGCCTTGAAAGATTAAGTAAGTTTTGTTTTTGTTTTTAAATTTTAAAACTTATTAACTTCAATAATGTTTTGTTATAGAATATGCTTAATAAAATCAACATCTTATAGTCTAAAAAACTATTTTAACTTTTAACTTTACAGAAAACTACGGTCGAGAGCTTCAGAATAAGAGCCATAGATCTTTAAAAGGAGTCAGTATCAGGAGAAATTGGCGATGAGGAGAAAGCTAAAGAAGGCAAAGAAATTGAAAAAGGAAAAGGAAATTCAAGTTAGATTCAGACCGTAGCTGAAATACAAAAGGAATTTAAATTCAATTCAGTCATCATATCTGATCAAGGTAACTATGATAATGCAGGGTCTTAATAGAAGGCCTTTTTTCTTTATGGTTTCAAACTTTTTGATGATTACGTTTAATTTTAATTTTTTAAATCGTTTAAAAAAATAATTTGAATTCTTGAACACATATTATCAATTAACTTTTATTTCAATTTATTATTAAATCGATTTTATCTTTTGCATTTAAATTTAATTTCACACATCCGTTGCTGCATCTTCAAGAGGCATCATTTCATATTCGGAAGTAGATTCTGCACTTCTTTTAGCTCTATGCTTAAGGTAAACCGCAGGTATAGCTCCAAGCACTACTAGTAACAATAGAATTGCAAACAAGTAGTATCCAGTAGCATCTGGAATATATTTTATTATAATTAAGATTCATCAATCTTTATGAATGGTTATTTTATGAACCTAATTAAGAAAGGAAAGTCAAAATTACCAAAGTTATAGGAATTAATTGCAGGTATTGGTGACGGTGGAGTTGTAGATGTTGGACACAAGTATCCGAATCCTTTAGTCACAATAACCTCAATAGGAGTTGAGATTGGAGGTGAAGATAGACAAGAACCGAATTCTTTACAAACAGTTTAATAATTGCATGCAAGTGTGGAAATACAAATTTCGCAGGTAGCGAAATTTCCACAAGAGTCCATTTTTTAAACAAATGTACGATCGTATTTAAAAAAATAATTCATCTGATTATGAATCTGATTTGTGGTAACAAAAACGGAGGGATTTTACTCGAGTTTAGCTGATGACTCATTATCTTCACTCGCGTCTTTTCTCCTTTCTCTATCTCTATTAGGACATTTGCATGCAATATTTTAGTATTATCTCGAGATTGTAGAACTTACTCTATTTAAAGATTATAGCTAAATAATTTTTTAAAATACATTAAAACTCATCATGGCATTTCATTTAAGTGCTATTGTTTTGCTGTTGGGGCTTTCATCAGAAGAGGAACTTGGATTGGGTGAAGGGGTTCTCGGCATCTGTTTGTTTTGTTACTAGTGTACTATTCTTGAGTTTAGCTGGGGCAATCAAGTTTTGTTTACTTTTGTTTTACTCGACACCGGTGAAGAAGTGGGTTGTGTCTTGGAGCAGGTGGAGGTGTTGGCACTTACGATAGTGTCTTCGATAACCTCCTGTCTGGCTATCAGTACATGTCCAACCAAATCCATTACCGCGTTGTTATATTCATCATTTTTCCGTCATATGATCCTGATATGACCCCGAGTTTTTATATATTCCTATATAGTAGTGTCTACTTGGTCCATCTGTATATCTGCTTATGGTAATGGATCGAACGTACCTCCACTTTGGTTTATGAAATTTACACAATATCTGATGTTCTTATTGACATACATAGTCATACTTTGAAAAAAATCTTAAGCAGTCAAATTTATTTTCGCAATTTTCTTGTCTATTTATACACAGCTTATTAAAGTGCACCGGTTCAAGGAAAATATTTCCATAGATTACGTATGGATCATTGTAGTCCACACTTTTAATGTCTTCTTTAAATTTGTCATACTCTAAAGAAGTAACACATTTTGCAACTGCTTTAATGAATTCAAAAAAAAACATAGACTAACGCTTGAGCTTCTCTCAGAGACTAAAAAACACTATTACCAGATGTAGTTCCATGAGTTTTTTATATTCCAATCTTAATTTCAGTACACTTGTCACATTTATTGTTGCATGAAATATTAACTCTTTTTACACATTTAGTAACACAAAGTTTTAAACTGTTAACTCTAAGTTGTGTATCTTTCCCATACCAGTTATTTTCTTTTTAAATAAATTCTTCATAGGTTTCCCTACGCAGATCGCGGTTGTAAAACTTGTTGTGATATGTATCTTTTGGTAGTTGTAATAATTTAAAGTCAAATGGAAAAAACTCAATTTTATTTGGTGGATTGATGTGTCATAAGGGAACTTTTTATCGAATGCTTCTTCCTGTGGTTTTGCTAATTGTTTTCTTAAATGATGAATTTTGTTCTTTGTTTCAATAAGGATATTTTCATTAGATTTAAATAATATTTTAGGTCCTAATGTGGGAATGGTTTCTCTCGGAGGCTTTGGGCTTAGCATTTTTAGCAGACCGACATTGTTCGACTGACAGATGCTTTTTAGGCTAGATAGGTTGGGAAACTTTCGTGCATAATTTAAATCCTTCCTGTTTATCGATTACGTTTCTTTAGAAGATCAAATTTAATTACATATAGTTATTGCAGGGTTTCTTTTAATTGAAATCTATTTCATTCTCTACAACCGTATCATCACCATCATCATCATCATCATTGTTTTCACTTCTATTAATGTGATCCAGTAAACCTGAACTCTGTAGATGAATGTCATTCCATGGAGCTGCATAGCTCATGGAAATTGGAGCAAGTGGAACAAAAACTGAAATAAGTCATAAAAAATCGTAAACCCCTCTATTTAACATTATTTTATCTATGATTTTTTTACTTACTGTTTTGTTGTTGTATTGGTTCAATGTCAACTTCTTCCAATGCTTGTCTCGAGACTTCTCAAGCTTGTTGAAATTCGAGATCCATTGGTGAATCATCACCTTGCAATTCTTGTAGGTGTTCTTCAAGGATGATCTGATATTTCCCTTGCAGGCTCATTCGCTCATCGCAAAGTTCAATAAAATGTAGACACCTTTTACGGTGCCAAATTGTAACACTCAATCTCTCACAAGTCAAAGGAAAACAGGGCAATGTCCATAAAGTCAATTCGTCGAATTGAATGATGCCACAATATTTTATCTGATAAAGTCACTCCCGCAATAATGTCTCATTTCTTTATGTAAACATCCAATTGTCTTTTGTTTTGAATATTTACAACCAAGTTCTTTAATGAAGAATTGGCATTCGCTTCAATTCCATGTGGTAAACGTATACGAGCACCGGTAAACACTGCGTTAGTTGTGCATGACAATACAACAACATTCTGTGCGGCTTTTAAAATATACACTGCAGAGTTTCTTGCAGATTTTTGCAAATTATATTGGTACATTTTAAAAACAACTTGAGCAACCCTAGTTCGTAGGAAAATATATGGAAGAGAGGGAGAATGATACTGAAAAAATTTAAAATTACTACTATAAATGAAACTGAATATCAAAATGCTAATCGACAAGAATGTGGAGAAACGGTAAAACAAAACAAGCATATGCAACACATATATTTTATTATTATTATTACTACAGAGCGGATTATACAAAAACGGATACTCGAAAAGAGTATGTGGCCAGTATAATTTTAATACAGTATTGAACTCACAAGCAAAGAATTTTTTATAAATATACATATTTTTCAAAAAAAAAATGGCAAACCAATCAAAAACTGCTCCTGTTGTTAGAAATTTTGAATGCGACAATTGAATTTGAAGTTCGCAAAAATTTCGATCACAAGTGAGGGTGAATAAACGCAAGTCATCAGTTGTTCATTGTTACAAGTGTAATAAAAATTTTATGGACAGAAAAAATCACTTGCATTCCAATTCAGGTAGGTCGAGGTGATGTTGACCCCGAACCTTTCAGTTTAGTTCAGAGTGGTGTTGAATCATTTCGAGTCTACAGTTTAAAAGTTCCAAAAGGATTCTCGTCTCTTCATCGGTTATACAATGCGTATGAGAAAGACTTATTTAAATGAATTTCTCAAATGATAATAGTGTACAAGGCTAGAATAACCGTAAAAGTACATCTTCATCAAACCCGACGGGGCAAAGAACAATGACAAATTTGACTTCCTCAGATAAAAAACTTTGCAACAGCACCCAAATAAAAAAGTTTTTCATCAGCGAATTAAGTGAAAACATAAATCACCTAAATGTTTATTGCAAAGGGGGCTCATCTTGGTCTTGGTCAGTCTTAGGCTTTAAGTAAAGTGATGTTCATTTTGCAAAATTCAATTTCGCATAAGCAACGGGATTCCAACTCCAGAATGTCATAAAAGATTAATTAATATAATGGTATGTAAGGTTTAGTTTTATGTCTTTGCTGTCCTTAAATTTAGTATAAAAAATATTTATATGTATGCTGTAAATTTAATATTTTTAGGTAAACAATAACCCCTGTTTCCCGTATTGCATTATTGCTCGTCCACTTTGTCTTACAACAAAAGAAGGAGAAAAAGTTCATCGCTACCGTCGCTTATGTGGTTTGTACAATGGACCATTATCTACGTCCCTAATTTCTGTCTATTCAAAGATCAATCACAAACCTGCAATGATTGATAAGGACTGACAATGATAACCATTGTCAGTCCTTATCAATTTGCAGTGACTAATGTAAAAAAGAACACGAAAATTAATTATGGCGAAACAAATCAGTTTAGATTTCAAGAGGATTGCATGGAGGTAGTCGTGATAATGAGCTTACCTTGTAAATGTCACTTGAAATTTAAAAAACCAAGAAGAAATTTCCTAACAAACACCCAATCCCCTATAATCCATCCTCAATTTCCTTGTCTGGAAGTGCATTCCAAAATGATTTTAGATCAGTTATTTCTAGCTACAATGTCCAACCAATATAACTACATCCCATCCACAAACAACTTGTCTCAAATGTCTGACTTTGAGTCAATGACCAGCATTTTGAATAAAGAATGGAAAACTTAAAATTTAAATCTGCTAATGAAACCCTTAATACCCATGAATTTTCATGAGATACTGGTGGATTCGGCATCAACAATTAATTACGTCACACTTTTGTTAAGCATCGTATATGGAATGCTTTTTGTAGCAGTGTTTTATTACATTCATAGGTTATTAGCTAGCTATCTGTTTAATGGCTTCCATAGTACAATGTGCCCAACTTACAGTTCCATACTTTCCCTTATATCTCGAAATATTCATAAACCTCATTTGTTTTAGTATTTATCTTCTATTTCATTTGTAAAATAATAAAAAACCCCATAAAGAGAATAAAGAACAACATTAGACAACGATTTGGAATGAAAGACCAACAGGAGTTAAACACATCTCGACATCATATTCTTACTCGTGCAGAGGATACCCTTTCTTTTCAGAGACATGCGTCTGAACGATTGTATCCTGTCCCTACGTATGATCCTTTTGTAGATCTGTCACATAAACATCACAAGACAACTGAATTGGCACAGACCAAACCCTTGAATACTACTCTCCAACCCTTACCCAATGTAGAATTGAACCCTGAGAAACAAGTTGCTCAATTGAAAAAAAATCTACCCACTACTAGTAGATATGAACATGTTACAGTTCATTATATCAATCAGGTGCCACATATTACGATAAATTTTTATACTAAACCCAATTCAAATTTCACTACTTTTGATTGTATTTGCTTTGCTTTTAGTCTCGTGGGAACCTAATTATGCTGAAAATGGAAATTTGTCTCTGCTAAATGCTGACTATGGCTATCAACAATCGCATTCGTCATTGTATTGTACAAATAACAATATCTATTCCCTTTTTAACCAAATTTTCTTGAAAAATTCATTTAATTGCACTTAATATTCTTGCTACTGCTGCGGTTATTCTACTTATAATAGAATTGTACTTTATTTATTTGAGGCATCATGGAGTTAAGAAATCCAACATTCCAGAATTTGAATTTCCAGGATAACTGCTTCATAATATCAAACAAACTGTTCCACAATAAAGCAACTGTTGAAACTTTCGAATATCGAAATTCGAATACTTTCCTAGGTGACCATAACATCATCCTTTTACAACTTCTTGTAGAGTTTATTCGCCAATTTCCAACTGGCCCATTTCTTCTTCCTGAGTGGAATCTAGATCATGAAGTCCCTGAACATTTTTCAACTTTTTTTCTAAAACTATTAACAACAAATAACAAGTTTTACTTAATAACCCCAAAAGTATTCTGGCAGTCATACCCAAAGGTTTGAACATTCATATAGTTCAACATGAACTGCACAATAACAAGAACCGAAAAGATCAGTTATATCGTGTTTATCAAATACATCAATCACGCCAAGAAAATATCCCACAAATCATTCGTGAAAACTTTCATAACGTTCGGTGTTTCCGTATCAGCAATTAAAAGTACACCATCCTATAAAACCCCTCTTTGACCAGCTCAATAGAGGACAAGTATTTCGAAGTTTAATTCCTGAAGTTACTCTCCATTGCCGAGATAAGCGACCGTTTATGTTTTTTTATAACACCAATGTCATATAAATGGAAAAGAAGACAGATCTGCAGACTATAATGCAACAATAGAACTTATTTACAGTCTATCTCATGTGAATACAAAAATCCCCGAATTTCTGTATCCTGAATATGGCCTAAAGCTATAACCTAGGATTGAAGATTTATGTGGAACAATTTTTCCTCGAGAATAGATCTTTAAAAAACGCATTGATTGGCAATATCTAAAAAGTAGATTATCTCATTTCTTGCAATTGCAATTTCTTGTAGATTGAGAGATTACTTTTGTAAGGGTAAGAAATCACTACCTGAGATTTCTTGCCCAGGAGCATTGACAATGTCAATGCGGATGTAGATTACTTTATTAATATTATAAAACTAGTATTTAATAAGGGAAGAAAGAGAGAAAATATTCAGTAAGAAGTTGACTGCTGCCTACGGACCTAATCATCCCTCTCTCTCTCTCAGGTAACCCGGTGGGCCTTCGGGCCTCACCGTTCTTATTGTTTTCATTATAATTTATATTATTAATTCCATACTTTTCTTTTATAATTCTGATTGTTAATATGTTTATTAATTGCATTATAATTATTCACATATTATATATATTGCATATGGGCACGACATGGGGCGCATGACAGCGACGCTGGAAAGCTGCCCTGCTACAGACTTACACCAGACGTCCCAATTACACTTACAATTACAAAAACGATAGAAAAGTTACTTTTTATAAACAAACCTTATTGTTATCATTTTGGCAGATTCCTTTTACCTTTTAATGTAACCTTTCATATAACTGATGTCAACTGATTTGAAATTAGCGTATTAATACAATGATTTTTATTTCAGAAAATGGAACCACAACAAAATTCGCAAAATAGTGCAAAAGAACTTATCCTCAATACCTGTGTATACTAAAAAGTCTATTATGTAACCGAGAATTGGGGTTATTGTAAAAAGCTGGTAGCAATCAGATAATAGGCACGACGACACATGATAATTATTCCGTCACTAAATACAGTGTAGTATTTGAGTAAGTATAAATTCTTCTTGAACTGAATAAATTAATAATACACAATACATAGGGTAAAAATGTAATTTTTTGTAGTAAAACAAAAACAGAGAGAACTAAGCGTTTTACTGGATTGTAATGTATATAAGTAAATCAGAAATTTTATCAAAATTAAATACTTCAAGTACTGCCCCCATCAGCGAGCTCTTAGAGGCACTATGCAGTTTCATAATATGGAAAAGTGGACCTGGGAAGGAGAAATCATGGAACCATTTGCGGATAATCCTGTTGAAGATGTCATTAAACCCTGCACTTTTTGTCTTAAGGAGGAAGAAAAGTTCCAACTTCAACAATAAAGAGATAACACGATCAGTAAAGTAGAAAAATCGCGTCAAATCGAAATTATGAAATCGGATCAAGATGAAGCAGTGGCTCATTGGTTTAAGGTTATAGATATTAAGTTATTTAATTAAAATTAGATGTTTACTTAAAATATCATTTTATAAGAAGCATGTGTAATAAATACAGAGTTCATCGTCGACGGTTTGGTTCCATACAATGAGAGCCCAAATGAAAGACGATATCAATAATGTGGTACTCGACTTAGTGGAAAATTGTTCTGAGGAAGGAGAATGCAACTTACAAAAACAAATGCCTTCCAAAAATCCAAAATGTAAGTACAAAAAAATTATTATTATAAAAAAATGATCATCCAAAAATTTAAGATTTAAAAAAACTAAATTCTTTTATGGTAAATTTCAACATCGGAATTTAAAGCTCTTTTCGAAGCCCCATGTCCATTCATACCAGGGAGCAAATTGCATGCAATTCCACAAGATTTGGACAAGGCCAGCGACAGTGAAAGTGACACCGTTTCTGAAGAGGAGCCTAAAAAGAGTATGTAATTAACTATTCTATTTATGTCAAAATATTTAAAATCAACGTCAAAGTTTACTTGTTTATTCTAAATCGAATTCATTCAAATCTCTATATAAAGTTCCGCCATTTGGGCGTATAATAACATGTTGAAGAGACATTTCTCTCAAAATGTTTTCGCGTTTTAACGAGTGTAACGCTACCCAACATCCTAATAATTTTTCATAGTCTGCAAACGACCGCCGATTGGGAGGAAGTATTTTTTCTGATTTAAAAGTAACACCTATTAGAAAAGGATCAATACAACAAGTCCGCAGAAAACAATGGGCTTGTGATATTATGAAACTGATTTTTAAGCCACATTTTTATTTAAATATTTTACATTGTCTTTTGTCCAACCGATGGCATATTAGTTGTGCTAGAGACTTTGTTGTTTTTGTTACTGATAATAATACTAAAATTGACACGGAGATCTTTGAGCAAACAAAAGAATTGAGAATATTGATGAATCAAATTATCAATTACTACGAAAATGAAGTCGATCCAAGTGGAACAGATTTACTTAGTATGCTACGCAACGGAGGTGCGATTTCTGTTCATCTGATTCCCGATTATATAAAATACTTAGAGGGTAAAATTCCAGGAGTACATGTAAGGCTTTTGTAATCGTTTATTTTTTCTGTATTCTTTATATGTATTTTAAATTGCTCTCAGTTTACTAACTTTATAACTAATTAGATTTTTATTCTTTTATTTACATGGTCTCTCATCATGCCTTTAATGTTCATGCTGGTTCCTGAATTTCACTTTATTCCCTAATATTAAAAATATGTTCCCAATAATTTTTCTAGACTGATAATGTTACTAAGACTAGACTAGACTAGATAAGACTATTGTTATTCCAAATGATTACCCAGGTTGGTTGTATACTGGTTAATTTACTCGTCATCAGTTTAAAAAGGTTGGCCCTCAACAGATTATTACTTTATGCAGAGGATCTAGGTGAAATTTTTGCATTATCGTTATATGATTCTAATAACTCGTATAATGAAGGTAGAGCAGATCGTAAGAGCTCAGATGATTTACGTTTTTTAATTTACATATTGACGGATTCACGGATGACATAATGCATTGCATTAGGGAGGAATAAAAATCATATTTTTAAATTAAAGTCGATATTGAATTAGTTTATCCTTCAGTAGTTAATATTAATTCCTTGTTAGTGGCTACCAATAACAAAGGTGACTGTGCTATCTTTTCAGTTGATATATCTAGATGCCTTGCCTTAAATTTGCCTATTTTGGATGATTTTATTCTAAGTGAACGTCAACATATGAGAGAAATATTTGTTATTGCTGTGATGTGTACCCTGTTAATTTTAATTTTGACGCAAATATTGTTGCAGTTGTATAGAACTGATAGATGCAAACCTTCAAAGGAAGGAAATGAAAAGAAATTCATTCAAATTAAGATTTTCAATGATTTGTATTACATTTACTGTCCGCATAGCCAGTATGTAATTGGAAAAAAGACAATTGACTGTCCATTTAAGGTGTTTACCTTGCCACTGTCTTTGTCCTTTTCATTGAGTGGAGTGGAATACAAAGAAAGCCTTTTTAAGGTTGTTTATCGTGAAACCACTGACCCTTTTCTGGCTCAACAAATTCACTCGCATCTTAACCCAAGAGTGAATTGGCATAATTTAACGAAGACATTTGATGTGGATATGGATATGGCTGATAAGGAAATAGCTGAAGAAGCGAAATTGATCCCAGTGTTTCATTTCCAGCATCAAACTTCATAAAGTTTGACTGAAATCTTACTCATAGTAAGTGGGTTAATGTTAACCATTCTCGCTTTCATCTGCATTGTATTGTGTTACAAAGGACAACGGACTCATTTGTTTCGGAGTGTGAAGAAGAGTAGAATTCGAGCAAATCGAAACGAGCCCAAGGACACCGACGAAGAGCAATTGGACTCGACTCCAATCAACACCATCATCATCGAAACCTAAACATAGTTTAAAGGGGGTATTGAGAATAAACTATATTTAGTATAATGACACTTTTATGACTTTACGATATTACATAGTAAGGTATAAATCTTGCAACTGCATTGTATCATGACAATAGTACTTGGGTCCATAGGATGTTGTTAAATTCTTTCATTTACCTAAGTTAGAACCTTTTTAGTACGTAAGATGTTTGAAGATGTTTGAACCTTTTGTTATTGTAGGTTATATATTGAATCTGGACATTAAATAAATAATAGTCAGTCTTTTAATAATACTCAAAACATTCAATAATGTAATGCTGTAAAAGGGCATTGCCAAACTGAGGATAGAATTCTTGTTTGGATACTTTCTAATATTAACTTATGTAGACTTGTGAAAGGTGTAACAGTAACAATAGCTTTAACAGTTACTGACACAGTAACAATATGTGGTCGAATTTTAGGGTACAGTAAGCAGGGAATAATGTTTACCCAAAACAGTGCAAACGAAATAAATAGCAATATCACTTTAATGAGTGAATAATTAAAACTTGCGGAACCTAGAAAACGGTCCACGCGCACACCAACATCTCGACCTAAATTGGATGCAGAAATAAATGCGAGTTCCAAATATTTATTTGAAATCGTGAATGACAATTTCATTTTCGGAATCCAAACTGTGCATAGTGAAGTAAGTAAAGCACAGCAAATCCAACTTGAACTACTCAGAGCCCTAGCAGAAGGGGTTCAAGAATTTTTAATGGTGCGATCTCTATTCAAAGACAGACGGTATAGAGCAAAACTAAATGGTGATGCATTGTTTGTATACATGTGCGACGAAATATATGAGTACATGTTCCTACAGCATTCAAATTGCAGCCGAGAAGTCCCACTGAAATTTGTTCACAAACATGACGTAAAAATGGGTTGGTTGGTAGGTCTATTACATGAAATACATGATACAAATACTCCTTGTGACTGTCCTGGTCCAAGCTTTCTGTTTGATACAGGCGATGAAAAAATTAACTTAGTGAGCAGAATACTACATGCTGAATTACCTGTACTTCCGTCCCCAAATGAAGGAACTCAATTAAATCGTATTCCAGATATTTCTTTTGATACGCCTGGAGTTTATTCAATTGAAGAATTAACCTAGCAGGAAACAATCCTTGGTTTAATAAAGCAATTAAGAAAACAAACAAAAATTGATCAAATTATTAAAGGCCAAGCAAACGGGTAATAAGCTTACTTATCAACAAATACAAGTAGCAAGTTTATTACGAGAAATGCAAGTGAAACCCTTGAAAGAAATGAAAAATGATCATGATAATAAAAATGATAACAATGACATTAATTTGTTTCTATATGCTTTTATATATCGTGAGTCCATTGGACAAAAATGGCCTTTCTTAAATTAACTTCCTCTTGTTAGTTTTCATTTCCAAAGCCATAAAACATTTATGACTCGCTGACGATTTTAAACTGAAATCCAACAATCCGACTGCGTAATTCACCACTGACTGCTGAACAGGACACAACTGCTGTACTACTCCCAACCTTACCAGAACAAAAATTAATATATTTGACTAGCAGCAAATTCAGCAATTCGCTGAAGCAATTAAAGCTTTTTCAAAATTTAAAACCTATATTTCACATCCTAATCTTCGGTATGATAGCGTTGATGAAGTTATAAACAAAGTTGCACTTCAGATAAGGTCAGATAAGGTAAGTGGGATTCAATAACAGCGAACCAAGTAATTTTGTGCCATCACAAGAGAAAAACATACCTTATATTTCAACCCTTCATTCCAATGCCCAAAGTAACAGCGAACCAAGTAATTTTGTGCCATCACAAGAGAAACACATACCTTGTATTTCAACCCTTCATTCCAATGCCCAAAGTAACAGCAAACCAAGTAATTTTGTGCCATCACAAGAGAAAAACATACCTTCTACTTCAACCCTTCATTCCAATGCCCAAAAAAATAGCGAATCAAGTTATTTTGTGCCATCAAAATAGAAAAACATACCTTCTACTTCAACCCTTCATTCCAATGCCCAAAGTAACAGCAAACCAAGTAATTTTGTGCCATCACAAGAGAAAAACTTTTATATTTTAGCTCAGTTAAGACTGATTTTATTAATACCAAAGCATCTAATATATAATAATTACAACAAGGTTATAATATCTAAAGTTATTATCTTAAACATAAACATCCTCAAACGTCCTACGAAAGTATTTTGCAATGAGGAAAAAGTATTTGGGTGATGATGACACTCAAATACCAGTACAAGGTTAATATTGTATCACATATTAAATAATAGTAACAGTAAGTGCATTCCATATTTTAACAAAAACACCTTATATTTCAACCCTTCATTCCAATGCTCAAAGTAACAGCGAACCAAGTAGTTTTGTGCCATCACAAGAGAAAAACATACCTTCTATTTCAACCCTTCATTCCAATGCCCAAAGTAACAGCAAACCAAGTAATTTTGTACCATCACAAGAGAAAAATATACCTTCTATTTCAAACCTTCATTCCAATTCCCAAAGTGGAAGTCTTGCAACGCCCTGTCCTTTAATCATTAGTCCTGAAAAAAACCAGTCTTGTTAATCCCACAAAATTTCGGCTGGGATTAAGGATTAAGGATTAACTTTTCAAAAATCGGGATTAAGATTAAGGATTAGGATTAACCAAATATTTTGATTAATTTTAATTAGGATTAATTGATTTTTTGAGATGCGAAGGGATTAACGATTAAGGATTAATTAATCCGGAGTAATTTTCTGAATTGAGCAACTAGTAGCAGTTAATATGATTACTAAACAATCAACTTCTAAATATACTAGAGATCAATTATATGAGTTAAGACGATTACCATAAAGCAAAGTGAAAAAATACAGTTATGTTAAAGACCATTGAACAATAATAATTATATTCAGTTAAATATAAATGAGTTCTTTATACAACCGACAACAGCGGCGAAGTTTCCGCCAAAAAAATTAGCACAAAAGCAATTAATATCAACACCGATTACAAATACATACAGTTCAAGTTTTGAAAATACAGTGAAAATAATACAAATATATTGAAAATTCCTTGTTCAAGTATAATAAACTATGAATCAATAGAAAATTTATCAAAAAACCGTGATGATTTAGACAATTATGATATAATTGACGGTGTGCTTCAATTCATCTAATTAGAGGTGAAAGCAAATTCGTTTCCAGATCCATAATTTAGTCTTCCAATTTCAGTATCTCCTCTGCAGCTTTCACCACAACAGCAGCTATAAAGACTACAGAAAACGTGCCTTGTTTTCATTACACAAACTCCCAAACCCCCAAAGCTATCCAAGTACAAAGAGCTTCATCAGTTTAACAGATTACCACCTAGTGTATCGGTAAAATATGCTAATAATTTTCGTAACTCAGAAGTTAAAGTTAAAAACAAATTGTTTTTAACTTAAAGGTCATGGAATGGAAGAAAGCTTTTATAGAAGGCTTTGAAGGTTTTGATATGCAAAAAGCTTATCAACGGTATACATATGTTATTTTTGTTAAATTTAATATTTTAATCTCAAAACAAAAAAAAATCAAATACAAATTAATAAACCTACATAAAATTCGGGGGAACATCGAAAAATATTACTTTTAAAATAATTTTTTATGCATATTTATTTAGTTTTAATAAATCTAAAATGACGAGGGCGTCATTCCGGTGTGTGTGGAAATTATGTTACAATTTAATGTCGAGCGTTTTCTAGGTATTGAAATTTAGTTCAGTTTATAGAAAATTTAATTTGAAACAAACTGAGGAAAAAACTTTTCTAACAATGAATGTAATATATACAAAAATATTATTTTAAGTTTCAGTTTCTAATAAAAAAAACTTTTAAGTTTTATTTGTAGTATTGATTGTGACTTTAGATTTATGACTTTACAGGAAAGGTCGAGTTGTGTAGAAAGTGTATATTTATTTATAGAATTAGGAAAAGGTTTGTTAATGTTAAAGATAAGAAAGGTCAGTTTTGTGAGTGTAGAATATTGAAAGAGAATGACACACCGACACATTCTTAGAACTTTAAACCTTTAAAATATATCAAATGATAGTTGTAAAAATACTTCAAATACAGAATCCACAGGAGATTTCTGTTCTTCTAGATAAAAATAGTTTCTGAGAATTCTTATTGTCTTATTTTTAGCTTTATAACTTTAGTACAAAATAATCACTTTGTTAGAATTTTAAGGGTAAAAAACGGGTATAAAATAAATCTCGACCAACGTTAGAGTGTCAGTCGAAGTCTCTTGGAGAAACATCCTTCTCTTCAAATTGGTCGCAAGCAGTGGTTAAATGTTTTACATTTGAATCCGCTTGAAAAATAAAACCAATGGGTGCGGTGGTGGTCCATTGATAGGATTGATGCATCCCTAGAAGATTTTTAAATCAAGCATAAACTATTCCCCACTAAAGTTGTTAGAGTATTAATGAATTATTTTGTACAAGAGCTCTTAGACGTGAGGTAACAATGACTAATAGAGTGAAATGGCTAAATATATTTTTATGTATTTTAATTATTTCTACAAATACGTCAATATAAATTTTTACTTAAATATTTTGAAGTTTTGGGCGGAAATGGGCCTTTTTAAGCAAAATTAGACTGTTGTATACAAAAATTTTCCAAAATTGGAACATCATAGCTAAAATAGGGAAAGATTTTTTAAAATCTTAAGCTTTTGTTTCTTAAAAAAATTTTTAAACAGTATAATCTAAACTTTGGCATTAATTTTTTTCAAAAATTCCATTTAAAAAAGTCGAAGGGTTTGACAACAAAATATTATTCCAGAGTTTCAACTTTTTTGAACGATATTTAAAACTTTAAGGTTTTTGCTTTGAAACATTAAATTGGGCAATACGTCTGTTGGCAGTTTTTGAAATCATAAAATGGATGAGTTTTGCAATTATGTGCATACTAAAATACATGGATGAAATATTAGCGATACTAACAAAACTGAAGTTCATGCTTTTCACAGGTTCTTAAATTTCTGTGATTTGCCTAATTGTCCGTCTTCATTTTTTTTAATTTAAAAAAAATGAGTAACTGCAGGCGAATTTAAAAGAATATATACACCTGTATGGCTGTATAATTAATTGAATTAAGACATATATATGAATCAACATAAATTTAACACATATCAATTCCATATATTCATCAAATTGAACTTCTTAGCATTTTGGAACATCATTTCATGGAATTTTTTTAATTTCTTAAAGTATTTTTAATCCAATTACTGTTTTTCATGTATTTTTAGTCAAAAATTTACAATTTAAACCTAAAAAAATGATATTTTAAAAAAGTATTTACGTAAATACTTTTGATGTTTTTCATCAATAAATAAATAAATATTATAGCCGTTTTTCATAAATATTTTTCTCATTGTTCATAAGTTTTAAGTATAAGTTATAGGTTATAAGTGAGGTCTGCGCTAAAGCTCTAATGAATAAAGTTAGACGCCATATTTAATGAATACATTATTGGTTCTTATCACTAAACCCATAGCTATTCATGTTAAAGTAGCATCGATAGCCGGATCCGGACATATATTTTATTTTATTCCATATTCAGTCTCTTCTAACTTTTTGACCAAGCGGCATAAGTTAACTTGATGGTTGACGTTCGTTTTTATTAATTAGGTCTGAATAGATATAAAGCACGTAAGATTATTTTTTTGCAATTGGGCGCATTAAACGCTTATGAATGTGAAAAACCTTCGTTACTTTAATTGAAAGTTTAGGTGTTGCTTTTGAAGAAAATTGGGTTTCGGTGCATCAAAAGCTTTAATAACTAGTAATTTTTTTCTTATGTAATAATTCTACTTTTATCTTATATGGGTTTCCAATCTACTATTATAGGTGAGTGACCACGAATTACCAGTCAACCACGTTCCCAAGTTGTAGTGCCACCACCTTTAGATACAAAGGTTCGAAGTCAACGAAAAGTGCCTTCTTATTAATTAACTTATAAAATTTGTACGATACGCTTGAGATGGATTTGGCATGACCGATTACTGACTACTGACCATTGCAAAACTAATAATTATTAATTTTTTGTGACCAGATAATTGAGTGGTCTTTGTTTCAACTGATAATTGACTTTAAAAATACACATTTTGAAATATCTTTTCATCGGTCTACAATCCTACTTAAACGAATACACATACAAAAAAACGAATAAAATTAAATCCCTTCCGCTCTGCTATTTTTTGTGGCAAGCAACAATAAACAAATATTTTGTAAGGTAAGTCTAAAGATATTTAAAATTTGTGTTAAAAGTTTTGATGTGTAATGTGTACTTAAGATCAAATATTCATTACATTCATGATTGGAGTTGGAGTACATAACGAATATGCATAAAATTTACTTTTCACAGGAGGACGTATGAATTGTTCTTCATCCCAAGCATGCTTTCTTAATATTACATATTTTTAATACTATTTTAAGTTGCGTGAGACTTAGTACCTAGGAAGTATTCTGGATGACTTCTTGTACAATGATGAGATGGTGATCGATTGTTGCTACAGAATGCGGCATTCTATCCTAAGTGTCTGGTTTCAAAATAGCCCACTCAAGTTGTGCGATATTGGAATTTGAAGATTTGTTTATCTAAAAAAATTAAACACGAACAAATTAGTATTAGCAAGAGAAAGGGGAATGACATAAGTAATTAAGTAGCAAAAGCTAGTTAAAATTACTAATTAATTACTTAATAT
>JAQFZZ010000261.1:0-23073 GCA_034696405.1 Isotoma caerulea | reverse complement strand
GATAGTCAAGGTAAACAAGTTTTAGGAAGAAGTATTTTACAGTTCACGAATGAGGCTTACATATGCTAGAATAATAATAATAATAATACATATACACTTTGAACAGGTTACGTACTCATTTAATGTTGTAAAAATTCCTACTTCTATTATTAACTTTTGCACGAATTTACATCATTCATACACGTACACAGGGTTTTCCACACTCTGACCCTTGGACTGTTTCTTGGAAATATTATTACTTTCAACTCACCCCTTCGAAATGTCCTCTTTTTTTATGAAAATAATATATACGAGAACAAAATCATATAACGATAGCTCATAAATATAATGATTTCGTATGTTTTTGCTTTAAATCAGGTTTTGCCACCTCCGCTGTATTTTAATTTCAGAGTCGTTTTTATTCAATTTATATTCGACTCCCATGACGAAACACAAGACATTTATAAATTTATTTTTAGTTAGTCTATTTTTAGACGTCATTCTTGATCTAATTTATGTAAATTTTTTAAATTTCCAAACACAATTCCGGACATTAATTTTAAACTTTACAAGTACTTAAAAACTCAATAAAATGTATTTAACTATTGAATAAATAGAAATTCTCAATTCATTTTGTTCTTGGAATCTTCTTATGCACGCGTAATGTTTCATATTATTCATAAGCTTGCAAATGTCAGGTCTGTCAACTTTTCACTATATTTAACCGGTGAAGGTATGACGCAAATGTTAACTATGTAAAGTTAGTAAATTGTAAATGTTATTCTTAACTTTAAATAACAGGAGTTACGATTTCCAGTCCAGCATCAAATCTTTGTTTTCAAACAAGTCATAATCATGAATTATATAATGAAGGAAGAACACGCAAAAAATAGGCACGATAATACAAATGCATATAAACTAACGTTGCATTATTATTATTGCTATTATTACTATTATGCACTTATGGTGGTATGATTCACTTATACAATCAACCACTGCATAATTGTTCGTCGTCATCGGAAATAAGAACCAGTTTTTCTTGGATTAAATTTAACTTTGTTTCTCAGCCTTACGTAAATCCGCCTATTTTATGCTCAAGTTGTTATATAATATCCAGACAAAGTACCTACTTTATTGTGAAAAGTCTAGTTATTATTATTATTGTTACATGAAATAAAATTCTGGAAAGGAAGCATAATTTCAACTATTAAAACTTCATACGTAATAATAATAAAAAGATCGTCATTTATTTCTTCCCAGGTTTTTATAAAACTTTTCAATTGAATTTCTAAAATTCAACCCTGAAATTGATGAATTCTATTAGGGTTGAATGCTTTACTCCAATGTAAAAAATAGCTCTTCTCAGGATTAAGTAAAGGTTGAAGTTATATTATAGGAAGAAGGATATTTCGAAACGTGTTTTCATACAAGATTCATACATGCAAATTTTTGGTCACTGCCTTCACCCATCCATCGAAATAAGAATGCAAACAACATTCATAGGAAAAACTTATTTTATTTTCATACAGGATTTTATAATCTACAAAGATATATTTATTTATGCGTGCATGCATTTATTTATCCTGAAGTGAATTTAAGCCCAACCTTATATCAACCTTTTTGCCCTACCTGTTATTGTATCAATTTTATTTTACCCATTAGGAAGAAAAGGATAGGAAATCAAGTCCGGTCGTTGATTCAATAGCAGCTGGCCTGGTCAGATGAACATTAGCAGAAAAGTGCCGTGGGTGGGTTCTCAATAGTTTCTTTAAAAAATAAGGAAGGAATGAGAAATCCTTTGCTTACCATAATATTATAAAACACTTACAAGAAGAGATGCAAATATTTTGTGATATTCCACCAGATAAGTTTAGAAGGTTTAAAAAGCAAGTATGAAAGTAGAATTTAGTTAACAATCAGGCTAACCATACAAGTTATCATGTGTAGGTTTTTATAATACTTGATTGTTGTTATTGTTCCATGCGTAATATACTCACACACAGTGCGTATAATAGTTATGCAAAGAAAGTTCAGTGAGCCACGAGGAAAAAAGGATGGATGGAAATACAGATAATATAATATTATGCAGAACATGTTGCTTTTGCTATAATTCCGCCATTCTTTCTTCTTACTTATTGTTAGAAGAATATATATAGAGAGAGACTGGTTCTTCAACAGATCTAGGAAATAAATAAGGTTCAATCGGGTATCTTTATACGGATGAATAATCCCAAGAGAGTTAAATGATACCGACCCAAAGTAAGATAATATAATGATAGAGATTCTTGCTGTAGGGAAACAAGCACATGGTATTATTTAAGGAAGGAAGTTTTATAGAGAAAATGTTACAAGAATTGGTCAGAGAGTGAAGAGGATGTAAATAAAAAGAAGGTGGCCAACTAAACTGATGATGAAGACTTGGCCAGGGCTTTGCACTTTTGCCCATAAGCCTACTTCTTATGTTGAAAGTTCTTCAAAAGTACCTTCATATATGTGAGTGTGATGATCAGAAACCAAATACCACAAAACTAGTTCTCAGATTTTAATACTCAAGCTGTTTTTCGATTCGCATTCTATGGAATCCTCTTTCCTGTTTTTCACCAAGTACGTACCAACCATCATCTTATACTTTTATTAGTATCATCAAACTTTATAGGGAAATATTATTCTCCTTTTTACCTTTGGACAATGCACGTTGTCAAAATTACAAAACGAGATTTTTCTCCTTATATCCATCCGTCCATACTTTGTTATACTTTCTTGATTCTGCTGGAACTCGGAACCTGACTTAGTATTATCTTGTAAAAAGTCAGTACGGAATTGTACAAGGAAATAATATAATGAATGAACTCTTCTAATAATCTGAGTAAAGAGATTCTTATGCAATGATAATAATACCTAAACTAAATTCTAAATACTTTATTTTCCTTTTAGCTGGTCGATGGCCCTTTTCATCTTCTACTTGTTTCACTGTGCTGTTTTTATCCATCTATCTCCATATTATACTCCTTTTTATACGTATTATATTATGAACATTAATTCTACATTCCTTCATGAAGCTATGAAGCTGTTTTTCTAGGCTAGTTTCTCATCACCTCTTCCTCTACACACTTAATGCAACGCACAAACAAATGTACGCAAAATTTTCGACGCACAAATACGCATCGTATATTATTACGAGATAAAAAATACTTTTAAAGATCAAACAAAACTGGTCCTTAAATTTCTTACCAATTCTAGTTTTTCTCTGTAGGAAATATTCATTCAGCCTCTCGCCTAGTTATCATTTGACAATCCAAAGCATAATAGGAATAACGCAAGTGATAAAAAAACACACACCCATTTTTCAAGTAATACATATTTTCATATTTATTTATTTACTACCTGCCAGCTAAATGAATTTAATATATTTATTTCTAAAAAATCTAGGTGTTGCATGCATGTTTGTATGTACATATTATTATTCGTGTGATACTAATAAGTATTTATTTTATGATAATAAAATCATTGCATGGCACTAAATTTTCTGATCATATGAAAATGATAAAATGAATGAAATTAAATCAACCGTTGTTTCTTTTGCTATTAAATAAATAAATGAAAAAAAAACAGCAAGTTTTCACAAGATGTTTTAATTGCATTGACATCGTATTTATTCTGGATGTTGGTTGCAATTTGCAAATCAGTTCATTTGAATTTCGTATAAATGATAACCTTTGAGTAACATGTTTATCTCTGAAGTGAAGTTGTTGTTGTTGTTAGAACTGAATCATTGTTGAAACAATCAGCGTTTCATTGTAAAATCATTCGTAATAGTCATAACAATAATAATAATCATAATCGTAATTTTATAATGTTCAAGTGATGCAGTTAAAACAACTTGAGAATAAAAATGAACAGAGGTATATGGCCATTCACGATATGGTGACACTATGAATACTCTACAACATAGTCAATATACATATAATAATAATAATAAAGGTAGTTCGTTTACAACTGCAGCTTAATTAATCATCCTACCCAAACATTATAATAAGGCCAATAAATTGGACTATTTCTACAAATGGACGTAAAAGTTGTATATGAATTGCTTTGAGACAATTACATCGTTGTATCTCGGAAGTGTTATAAAGAAATTAAATAACTTGACAATTATAATTGTTATAATAGCGTCATTATAATTTATCTTAATAATAATTATATAATACGTAATAATAATAATAATAACTTTATTTAACAATAATGATAACAATAATGATAATAATATATAATTTTATATAGGAATGGAACAACATAGGAGAATGTGTTGTGTTTAAGGTATACTTATAAATGCTTCAATACTGACTTGTTGAACGATCTGTTGAGCATGATTGACTGTCACTCATCAAAAAGGCAGAGGATGAGTGACATGTCAACAGCAACCAACACAGGATTCATTATAATGGAACAAATTCTGCATAAATATCATCAGGGTATCAAAATCTCATTCAAGAGTATCTCGATTTTTTATTATTATTTAATCTTTGAGAGGAAGAACAAACTGGCTTAAATAAAAGATGATAAACTAAACGTCTTCATCAAATTACTCCTACTCACTCGATATTTTTAAAATGTAAAAATCTTTCTAAATTCTAAATTTCATTCAAAAAGCCAATGAAAAATTCCAAGTAGACGACACCAAGTCTAAAAATTTTTTACGTTTTCAATCTCAATTCTTCATCTGTGGATTTTACAAGCTGCCTTAATATCAATAATTTAGATTCGATAAGTCGAGTTGTTCTATTATAATATTATTGCTTTATCATTACACACCTACAACATAATAGTTTAACGGATTCAAGTACAAAATAAATTATGCATACATCATCGTTGCCTAGGCTTAAGTAACTTTTTTAATGGAAAAAAGTCAACCAGATGAGCTAGTATTTAAATAGTCACCTTTGATTATATAGTTAGTTAGTACCATCTTTTTATATCATTACTAGAAAATCTAAATTCGACGGATGGAATTATCGAAAACAAAAACATCTACAGCTACATTGTACTATTCAAGTCTAAAAATTGCCCAACTCTTTCGGGGAAAAAAATTTTTTTTCCTCGCATTTTTATATATCAGTTCTATCTCTATACTATTTACTTTCAATCTGTGTAATCATCAATAATCTTTTTCTGATTTTAATACACACTACTTACTTATACAAAGACCAACCACCAGAATCTAACGTTACTTTCTCCTGCCTGTTAATTCTTCACTCTTAATCTATTCTAAAAGCACAATCTAATTTTACCCGTCACTATGTAAGAACTGACATTCAATCTTTTACTTATCAATCAATCCCAGTTGCTAGTTTTGTATTGTATAAATATAGATATGGACTAAATAGTGAATTTCGAGACAATTTACATTACACACACGAGAGAGGGATGCCTGCCACTTACAATAATATAATATATCGAATTTGGCCAGCGACCTGCTTACCGACCTACTTTTAATATTTTATTATACTTTGGAATGATTCATTTAGTAAAAATCTTTATTAAAAAATTGTGATCGTATTTCGAACTTTGAATTGAATTAAATTCTTTTGTTTCGTTGCAGACTTTAAATTAATTCTATTATTGTAAGTTGCTTTAATAAAATAGTTAAATATATACTAAATAAAACTTAATATGCTTACCACATGAACAAGATTCGTATTAACTGGCTTCTGTTATCAAAATGTAAGTCGCTGTATCTATTTCTTGTTACTAGGTTTTTTCATATGCTTGTTATTACTTTTAATCTTAGTGTTTGGCTGATTGAGCAGGTCATTTCGTTTCAGTTGATCTCTCTTTCGCATCCGTTCCTGAATTTTTAGTCTTAGAGTTTTAAGAATTTCAAGAGAGGCACCAGTTCCAGTCCGCACGTGTCGTCCAGTCATTGCTCGTGGGGCTCTTTTACCATTGTTCACATTTGCCGACGTACTCTGACCAACCATTGAACCATCCGAGTCAACTCCAGCAGGTCCTTCACTCAGAGACGGGGATGATGGCGACTGACAATTGTAACCAGATGATCCCAATGTTCTAGGCACACTTGGACTCTAGAAGTACACACAAAGCAGAGAAATTTCATCAGCAATGAACTTTGACATTTTATTTCTTAGATGAGATATTTCTCATGCATTAAATACATCATGCAATTTTATTCTCGTCTGAATTAATTTATACGGCTTAACGTAAAGTACGTAATAATTTCCCTTTTTAGCCTTTTATACTCTAAGGAAAGTCTTTTCGCAATTTAATTAACGTTTTCAAAAACTTCTACTTTTTCAATTTAAGTAATTCTTCTGACTAAAAAAGTTTAAAAACTGATTTTTCGAAATTTCTATTTTTCAAAAAACAATGAAGTGATTGAATAGATCTTACCTTGTCTCCTTGACTAATATTGGATGTCACAGGATTTGACTGCATGGCATAAGACCGCAACATTTCTTGAGCTCGATAAGACTGAATGAGTTGGGTATACAAGTTAAAAAACAAAAGGTTCGGTTGTTGCGGATATGGTACCATAGGATTAATAATTCCACCAGGCTCCCCTAACATATTATTAGCGGACTGTAGTTGGTAATTCAACATGTGACTTTGGAACGTTTCCTGATCCATCCCGAACATTTTGGCCGCCTCTGTAGGCGATGTACTATTGTTATTTGCCCATGCATTCAGATGTGTACTATCTGCCCCGTTTAATTTTGAGCGTTTTTTGGGACAGACTAGATTACAAGGCTCATCCTCATCTAAAATGTCATCTTCAGCCAAATTCTCTTGTTTTATGTTAAGACACCCACCACCATTCTCTTTAGTTGTAACGATACGTTGTCGAAAAGAGGAATTTCTCAAGTCTGTCGGAGCATCTTCAGCAACTTCCGCATCACTCGATGTAAAATGACCACCAGAAGAAGTATCATCCTCCCCCGAATTCCTTCTCGATCTATCTTTAGACGACTTGATATTCGTGACGACTTTCTCAAGTCGACCTCTTTTCTTAAGAACTTTATCCGGTGCTCGTCCCCCTTTCAGTGGACGACTTGATGAATTCTCACTCTCCTCATGACTGACACCTTGTTGGACTCCTTCTACCCGGGAGTTATTCGGAGTGAAAGAGCGAATGGTAGACAGGGGTATGAATCTCTGATGGCGAATGGAAAGAGGAGGAGTTATAGCTTTGTCCTCATCCTCTCCCATGGAATCTCGGTGAAGTCCCGAATCCGGAGAGGAGTCTTCGTTTTTAGACTGGACTAATAAATCCGATTCCCTCCAACTCAACTCTCCACCATTGTTGTTGTTATTACTAGTCCTTTTCCGGGATCGACGGATTTCTCCCCGTTGTTGAAGAAGATGAGTTGGAATATTCTCTTGGATGTAGGTGGAACGGGAAGAGTTGCATTTTATTATATCATTATTATTATTATTATTATTTATTGTATTATTGTTATTGTGGTTGGCTATTGCGGTTGACAAGGGTTGGATTGTCGTAGGTGTAATAATAGAGAGAAAAGGACTTCGCGAGGACAAGTGCCTCGGGATTTCCTGGGAAGTTGGGTGCACGTGCTTATTACTCAGATCAATGGGAATGGGAAGACCGTCATCTTCTTGCGAAATGTCTTCATGACTCACTATCGTGGCTGATGGAGGACCCAAATGTCGTAAAACCATCATGGCATTACAGGATCACGGCACACTCTCTCAATTTTTAAATATATTTTTTAAGTATTATTTTATTGTATTCGTAGGCACTTTATATACTTCTACTACGAGCGCTTCCGGTTAATACTTATAGAAGAAGTATATGAAGGGCTGCTACAATGCTGTTGTGGTGGATATTGAAGAAAGTCTTTTTCCCACAGGCACTTTTGTACTTGGGAGGAGAAATCCTTGAGAAAGTTGGGCTCTGGCGAAAAATCACTTTTCATATTGCACCCTTCACTTTCCTTCGGAATTAAACTTGAAAGACACTTTTTATTTTTCAACAGAACAAAATGTATGAGCAACTAAAGTAGCTTTTATGTTATTTGTTTACTGGCACTTTTTATTTTCTTTTAAATCGATGTGATACTTGATGATGGCAATTTGTATTGAGTGAGTGATGTGATGAGTCCCTTCCGTCCATAGATTATTGTAGATCACTTCTGCACTTTGAGTACTATGTGGATATCTGTTAAAAATCGAAAGAACTTTATAAAGAACCAGTTGGCACATAAATTGAGACTTTGAGTTGAGACACTGTAAAATTTGCACCCTCAAGTAAAATAAATGAAACTAATGAAGGGGAAACTGAAATCGTATGAAAATAAGTTAAGCTAAAATAAAATAACAATTTCCTATAGTAAATAATAATTGCATAAGGTGAAAAGAAGGTGTTTAAGATGCTCTGCGTCTTTTTCGTTACTGTTTCTTAAGAGAGAGAATCTTGATTCTCGTCCGTGAGAAGGTAAATTGCCCTTTTAGGTGAATTCATTATTCCATGATGATGATGATAATGCAAGTGAACAATAGTATATAGAAATAATACAGAGGGTAGAAAGGGCTTACACGTGGTAGTTACACCGTCCATACCTGACTATTCTAACATGACGCAAAGTCCAAAAAAAGTAGCACAGACAAGTTTTTTCGCTTCCATTAGATTATCGCCACTGTCAAATTTCTCCACAAATGGCAGGGATTTTCTCATACCCAACAAGAATAAGAAGAAGAAGAGGCAGATGTGATATAAATATATTCAACCTTTCCCCAAGTCCTTTTCGAATAAGTTCAAGTCCTAGCCACAATAATACACACACGGCTATTATTATTATTCTATTCGTATTTTATTTATTCCAGTCCAGCTAAGGTCAAATTTATATCTGAGTATCTAGCCTTGATCATCATCATCATCACTACCACCGTCCATCTGTAATACCCCTATGAAATGAAACTATTATGAATATAGGCTCCTGAGCTCAGGTTTCCGGGCTCTAATTTGAGCAATTTCAATTGTGAATTCCATCCAACTTGAATTTATATTATTATTATCAAGCATCGCAAACCTGTTCCTCTTCTGTCACCGCATATTATACATTTTAGTCAGTGGTGGTAGGTAGGTACCTATGGCCCATTCTCAGGCATGTTGGTCTATATATCCCAATCGTAAGACCCCTTCTTATTGCTCTTTTTTATTTAACCAACTATTAAAATGAAGTTCAATCATAGGACGAGATCAACCATTTTTTAACTACTAGTCAAGCAAAGCATACCAAACCACCTGAGCCAAAATTATCAGTCTTTCTCTATTATATTCAGTGAGTCCCGATATTCATACAATTGCAATATATAATTTGAAGGCTAAATCTAAAACTGATCTTGATCTTGATTGAACTATCTATATAAAGATATTGCCATCAACTTCAACCTCTCTGAGCTTTTCTTCTCCCATACATCTTTTCTTTTCTTGCTGGCTAGTCTATAGTCTCTAAAATGAGAAAGAAATTAAATTCTCTGGGTAGGAAAAAGAGTAAGCAATAAATATATTATTTATATATTCATCCTTAGAAGAAAAAATGTATTGTGGAAAAGGGAGAGATTTTAAAAAATGTAAAGAAGGAACTAACTCTTTTGCCATGTCTGTCTTTTGAAATAGTGTGCATTTTTATTATTAACCCTGAAGTGACTTTAGGTAGATGTGAAATGGCAGTAGAGAATATTAAAAAGAGTGGCTGGACGTGGGAGGCTAAATGGATAGTTAGAATAGTAAGAAATTCTTTACATGTGGATGGACGAAGAAAGAAAGACTTTTTAGAGGTAGAAACCTGTTTGTAGAAATGACCGCATCTGGCCTGCACACCACAAGTGCATGACCTCTAAGATTTGGAAGAACTAAAGGCTTTTTGCCTAAAAAAACCCACACATTCTCATCTACCTTATTTATATCGCCATTCGTAACGCATTTTACTAAACTCGGTCCAACACGAGGATCATCTCTTGATGTTACTTATCAAAATTCCTATATTATTATTATCATCATCTTCCTTGTACTCTTAGTGCAACTTTGTCTTATAAGTTTTACTTCCACCTTTTGTTTTTATTAAGTACAACACAACACACACTGTTGTAGGAATAATAAAATCAACCCTGCTAAATCAGCCACACATTCAAATCAAAGTGAAGAAAAGATGGTGCAAATCTTAACTCAAGTACTAAAAGTACTCGCACTTACTTCAATTATACTCATTTACCTCTAGACAGTATAATATACGTTTAAGTTGTATACAGGTCCAAGTTCAACTGGCCATTTACTTCTGAGAGCAAAAACTACTTGTAATAATAATAAGTACACCTAGAAATCATCCTCTGCCCATTTCTTAGTTAAGATTAGTAAGTCGTATTATATTCATAGAGAGAGAGAGAGAGATAGCAATAAGTTATCTAATCCACCGTACTCCAACCACTATTCTAATTCCTATAAACTTATTTGTTAAAGATGAAGGTTATTAATTCGTTAAAATCTTCCCTTATTTTTCTATTCTCGGAATATTATGCAAAGTTATAAAACTGGCTGGGGAACAAATTACTTTTATACGTATTAACTATCTGCCACCAATTTACTATCCCCCATAAATACAAAGTACTTACATTACAATAATAACTTACATATGTACTATAATAATAATAATACATCAATTTATTATTATTATACAATAGAACCGTGTGGAAACATTAAATATTTTTCTCATCCATCTCTTTCTACACAGCAGTTTAACATAACAATAATATGTAAACTGATTAAATATATCACGGTCACGGTCATCCTAAATGAGTATTCAGCTTAGAAATTTAAAACACAAAACAATTACAGAATCCAATTCAACTGATCAAATCTATCTCGAGTGGAAAACTCAGTTTAAAGTTAAATACCGTGTAACCATTATCTACTTCAGGATCTATTCAACTAACTTACCCAATATAAATGTACAAACTTTTGTTCTAGTACATATATGTCTATGGTACAAACAACGTACTTTAAGCTACGAATTACGAGGAAAGCAATATTTAATTATAAATTATAAAATTACTTAGCAATCTGCGTACCTAAGTCATTTCACCAAGACTTTCACTCAGACGGAACCCTAAAGGTACTTTACTTTAGTTACTCACATCATCCATTACTTCTTTATATACCTTAATATTATCACCTTAACCTTCACTCACTACTTTTTGCCAGGTGAGTTTTTACCTGTGCTCGATTTATAAACCAACCTGTTGCTTCTTTTTACAGCTTTTGAGTTTTGTGAAAGAGTAAAAAATAGTAACCTCAAAAATTTCTGCTCTCATCTAAACTATGATTTGGTCTTAAGGTAGTAAGTACACGATATAAGTAAGAGTAACAACTTCTTATCGTATTCGTACTACGTAATTGTTTGTACTCCTCACTTTTGTATAAACATGCATCAGCGGTAGGATAATACCTGAGCCAGGTTACACTCACTATAATATACGCACGCACACCTGAATACAAATTTCAAATTCATTTAATAAAAACGCGAGGTAGTACGGTCAACGGTACAAGGAAATTCTTTGCCAGAAATTATTGTTACACCTGAAAATAATTTGTATTCTCCAATATCCTGCATAGCATAACTTTGTAAATTACTAAAAGTTATGGCCCTCTACCTCCATTTTGCTACTTTTAGATTTAAAACATGATACTAATTGATTTTTATGTTTTATGCTCTTAAAATGATTAATAATATTTGAGTATTTAGAAGACTATAAGTTAGATGAATTTAAAAAGGAAGTAAATATTGACGTGAAGTGAAAGAAGAGTTTTTCGACAATGGATCCCCTGTGGAGTAGCCCAGTGTGTAGCTGGTATTAAGATCAACCCACTTGTACTGTCAGCAGCAGTCATCCTGATCATAGACTTAGTTTATCCTTCAAATTCGACACCTTCTCTCAAACATCCTCATTTTTATATTATCTAGTTCATCCTCATTAAGTTAATAGGCACTTTTTGTTTTTAATTAAATCAACCAATCTTTCCACTGCCACTTAACAAATTATACGCCTATTCTAGTTTTCAGACCTTTTTCTGTGTGATCAACTCAATCTGCCGATGCATTTTTTCACACTAATTCTTTGGGTCAACAGGAAATGAATTTTATAGATTAGCACCTTTTTGCAATACAACTTTTAATCACTGCATGAAGCTCAATTCATTTTTTCCGACAGTTGGCTGTATTTTTGAAGTACGAACTATTTTTTCATAAAAAACTAATGCCAAAAATCTTCAGGTTTCTACACTTTTAGTATTAATTTATATGCAATACTGTAACTCTTAAATAAGAATAAACTTTAATATTTTCCTAATAGTAAATTTAAAATAAAATTCCGACTTACTTTGAGAGAAAAAGGAATTCACAAAAGAATGTAAGCGTATTAAAGTGTAAAAATGAATGGTCACAGAACGAAGAACACATCGGCACACACACTTGGCGTTTTATTAGACTACTGGACTGACTGGATGATGGGAGATAGAACTAGTCTTAAAATAATCCGAAGGTACGAAATAGAAGAATAATAAAAAAGATGAGGTAAGTGAGGTGAGGAAGAAGACGTGCAGAATTAGATGTGTAGATTGTGCACCCAAAGATGGGAAACAACAAAGTGATCTTTAGGTAAAAGGCCGAGTCCCCTCTAACACGCAAACATTATTAATGTCCCCTATCCTATTTCTTGTCAGTGTTTTGACTCTGATGGAGGTTTTCTGATATACAGCGAATACATGGGAACGTGTTGCACTATGCCCCATCCCGCGCATTTTCCCTATTCTACACCATGTATTTCATCAAAACCTCCATCAGAGTCAAAACACTGACAAGAAATAGGATAGGGGACATTATCATCAAGACTTTTATTATTATTATACAATGTGTCGTATTATATCCATCCATAATATCCTTCTCGGTCTCACTATTTTCGTCATATTATATGAAACCAGTCAAGAAATACCAGCGTCGTCAACTCTACTATTATAGTCACATCCATGCCTTAATATAAACAGATATAAAAAGATTTATTTTTTATTCACAACATAACCAAAATTGCTTGTTTCATTCCACATCCAACATCCCTCCCTACTCATTCATAGTAAATACTGATGTTGACTCTGGCAACTAAACTGCTCACCTTCAATTCAGATCGGCTACGAAGAAAACTTGTCAATTTATGACAAGAAAAAGGAAAATAGAAAGATCCGCTGAATCCAATTTAATCAGAACGGAAGGAGATGCAACACAAAACTATTTCATTTAGTAAGTAATAAAAATCACAACTTCATTTCACTTCTACGTTTTAGACAACTCAATTTGTCTCAAAATAAAAAAAAACACTTTCCATAATATTTTTAAATATCACAACTCACAATTCAAAAATACTCAAAGCTTATTCAGAATGACGACGAATATGGAAATTTGTCAAAGTTTGTTACAGAAAATAAAACTCTGACTGAAGTATCAAACCTCTGGAGCGTGACTTACGCGCATTACAAAATCTACAATTTAAAGATACACAACTTGATAATATCTTAAATACTAAATCTTTTTTTATTTCATCAAATTAATTAAACTACAGAGAAATATTACGGAAAAGAAACAAAGTAGCAAATTCCAATTCCTACCCATCCACCATTTGTGCACATCTACGTAAGTAATTTAAGTCTATAAAGTTATTTGTCATTAATTTTTTGATTACGATTTTATTGAAGATTCTGCATGTACGTCTTTTTAGTAGGTACTTAAAACATTATATTATTACGACCATAACGTTAGAAATATATACCTGAGAAGAGAGAAGAAATGATTTGTTCTTCTCATAGATATTATATATTATCATCTAAGAATTCTCTACAGTTTAATAATGGATGAAGAAGAGGATTTATATTTTGTAGTTTACTTATTGAGAGCAAAAAAGACTCACGTCACTCAATTTCTTGTTTTCTACTATTTGGTAGAAGTCGTTAGAACTTGGTTGTTATCACAGTTTTGTACATTGTGTATCAAGAAGAAGTACTATAGTAGTACTTACTTACTTATTTGGCAAAATCCAATTCACCTTTTTTCCTCTTGCTTGCTTACTTTTTTATACGATCCAAGTCTTTCCACCTGGGTCACTAAAATTATAAACTCTCTTATTATTATTATTATTATTATTGCGAAATGGGTATAGAGTCAGTGTACATACCTAAGTTAAATTATCAAAACATCCTGCCTTCTTTACTTATTACTTACTCTAGTAGTAGTAAATACATTAAAACTACTCCGTGGAATTGATCCTTTTTCTTTTGCTCACTCATACCTCTCTTTCACCTATTACCAAGAATTAATTATTTGATTCAGACTCTTTTCTTATCAACCAATTAACAATATACAATGTAGTATTTTTACCCTTTTTAACGTGGAACAGCTTTTTCTTTTTCTTCAAATTCATAATCTTTTTAAAGTCTACACATTGCTACCAGGTGAGTAATACCTTTGGCCGAAAAACAATTGACAGTCAGTAGTAGTTACTTACATAAACTAACCTTCAGCTAATCCCTGTTTCTCAGAATATATAAACTCGTAATATTTATACATCGCACCGACTGGGGCAAATAATATAAATTATTACTCAAGAGAACTTCCACTACTATACTGTAGTAGATAGATTACCATGGGTGAAAACTTGTTCATCCAACAGAATAATGCAATAATGTAATAATAAAAAATAAATAAGTGTTCTTTACTATTTTATCTTGACTATCTATCTCAAATTACTCACCCACCACTGCCACCAACATAGAACACTAAAGATGTAGTAGCGTTTAGTCTTTGAGTTATTTGTAGCCAAAAGCTAAACTTTTATTTATTCGCTAATTTATTTGAATATTTTAACTGTTTTTATCTTTTATTTTTATTTATTTATTTTTCACTCAGTAAAAATTCTTAAAAATACACTCAAAGAAGGAACCATTAATAATATATTTCCTACCCAGTGAATGACACATACTCGAGATTCCGAGTGTAATAAATAATTAAGTAAAAGGAACGAGTATAAAATCACAAAAGTTACAGGTTGCATGCAGGAATAAATCGAGTCTAGTGCACAGTGTATGTATTATTATATGAGTGAGTAGATAGGTAGGGATTATAATACGATTCATTAATAAAATAATAACAGAATAATGTTTCATTATTACTTTTCAATTGTTTTTGCGAGGTTATTGAGGCAAACTCGAATTACTCGAATGTGTAATATCATCATTGAATTCGCCGTAAATGCTTTAGAATACAATTTCTGCTACCATTATAATAATATTCTATTTTATTCTACCCTATCCCCAACCAGCATGTCCGTACTTTAGGGATATTAATGTAATAATGTAATTTAGATTATTATAAAATATACGATGCCGTGTATTTTACTTGCACAGCTTCTTATACTAAAATATTACTTCTCCACACACTGAATAATAATAATAATAAAATACAATTTCGCTATTAGATTCAAGCCAAATGTAGGAAAATGTACGTATAGAGCCAGGCCAAGCCAGCATGCAAATAAAAACATCATTTTGTGTCGATAAAAAGTAAATCATATCATTCTCAATAATCAGTCATATAGAAGAGAAGATAGACTCTCATAAATACAAGATTCTTTTGATGTGACCACACTGCTATAGCTATTATTCAACAGGTACAATTTTATGTACCAACTTCCACGTAAATAATAACAGATAAAATAATAAAATTCGCCTCTCTGCACACACTCGAGTAATTTTGGATTCGACAGATTTTTCTTGATAATAATAACAAAAGTAATATTACATCTTTTCCATCACCTTTAGTTTTATAGAAATAAAAATTGTTCATGTTCACCTGTTTTCTCTCCCTTCTTTATAATATTAAGAATGACGATGCTATATGATAAGAGAGAAGAGATCTTATTCGGTGTCTCCACTTACATTTTAAAATTTCAACTTAAGCCTTTCACGTATATTATATAATCATATATGTAATTTGTTATTAGATACGTGAAGGTATTCAAATTACCCCCTAAAACTCCTGTTTTCAAAACTCACATCATCCACCTCGACTCGACACTAATCTTCAGGCTATTATCTTCTCCTTGCTAAAACTGAACTAATAATAATAATAACAAGTTCATGAACTGAAAGATTGTTTAACTTTTATCAAAAATTACTTTTATTACTTTTGATGACTAAAGGCAGTTAAGCAGTGTGGATATTTCCTGGTAGATACACTTGGCAAATTCAATTTACTTTTAAATTAAATTTCTTTTTTACTCATTATTTCTCACTCATTCAGTCGTAATAATATGGCATCCACAGGGTCATTCTATTTCTTCAAGTAGTCAGTCATTAATAGATTATGTTGAAATAAGATTTTCCTATAGTTTTAATAAATACAATTAATAATTGAAAGCGTCAACTCAAATCGTTACACAATGTCTTTATTGATTGTAACTGTAACAGGATAGTTCTTTCGTGGTGGCTAATAGCCAAGCCAATAGACAGATATGACTGTGTGAATTTCACACATAATTTGATACTCTTCCAATTTGACTTTGACCTTTGGTCGTTCAAGTTGTATTTTTTAGCTAAATGTATTTTTAAGAAACAAAATTGCCACTTTTATGTATATTTTTTAATTCCAAGAAAATGTTTGTTTTTATGCCAGAAATTTCTTTTATGAATTCTATTCTCATTCGTGATTTGTCAATTGTCATTTTTTACCTTGAAATAAAAGAAACTTTATCTACTTCCACGTGTAACCTAAAGATCCTTTAATTTTTTATTCCATTTAAGTTTTATTGGGAAAATAAATAATTTCACACGCACTTTTGCCCAAAAAATAAAACTAGCGTGCGTCTATCATGATCATACTTTGCATACATTTCCTACTAATCTATTATGAGAACAAGGAATATTTTAATTATACATTTTTTTTCGAAATCGTACAAGTTTCTCCAACAAGTGATGAGAAGATGTCCCGAAAAAAATAAGAGTTGAATGAAGGATATTTATCCGCCCAGTGATTAATTCAACAATGTAAGGCACAATGCGTATTCATACTTTTCAAATCGTCTCATTACTTAAGTAATTTTTTTCTTCAAGAAATAAATATCTATCTCAATATATTTAAATAAAGAAGGGACGATGAACGAATTCCCAAGCTCTCTAAGCTAACTAATCATCTTAAACATAAATTCAAAAATTCTTTACCTCTACGCATAAAAAGTATTCCTAAGGTCTATCTTAAACCAAGAAGATATTTTAGAATGGATAAAAAAAATCTTTGAAAAAAATGTAGAACTTTGTCTCTGACAAAATTCTTAGTTTGACTCAACGAAGCGAGGTATTTTGTTGTTAAAGAGTGAAGAAAAGAGACAGATATAGTAAGTAATATAATGTATGATCCACCAAAAGGTATGAGAAGCATAATCGTCATTTATAAATTATAATACCACTCGAGAATAATATAATGTGTGCACATACATCATCAGAATATGGCTCATTCCTCTATTCTATTTCCTCTAAGTTTAATCTGAGCCTGAAGATAATCAAAAAATGATGATGAGGAAAAGTAAGATTATTATTAGTGTTTGTGTGACCATTAGCTGGGAGTTCTAGTGAACTGAGACTTCAGATGAGACTTTGTTCAACTCCTTTGGGAAGTGAAATGAAAGTAGTAAAAAATAGATGGATGGACTGATATTATTATTATTACCATGATGCTCATATGTTTTCTCTCAGGTAACCATCCTTCCTTATTCTTCACTAATTCAAAACTTTTTTCGTCGAATAAAAAATATTCTCCTCTCCTCGGTCTCTAATTCCATTCCTTCTTCCTATACAACTCAAAGTAAGAGACGAGAGAGAGAGAGATAAAGATAAAAGTAAAGTAAAATGTATGAAAAAAATCACCTACACATTCATAATCGAGCGAGTGATCATAACTCTCATTTTATGACAGCTTTTTTTCTCATCTTCATCTATCCTCTATTCTAATAGCCCTCACCACCGAAATATTTGCTCATGCCAATCATCATCCTCCTCCAACAATAGAAAATACAACTGTATAAGCACACAATCAAAAATATACATGATGATTATACTACTAGGATGAATGAGTGAGTCTATACAATTGCCCACTTCAACATCACTTCTTTCCTTCACTTGATAAGCATTTTTATAAACAATGTAAATGCAAAGGAATAAAAAAACTTAAGTGAAGAAAACACAAATAGCATGCGGTCTTTCACTTTTAACAAGCATATCGTCAACAAGTACTTTGTCTGTGGATAAAAATATAATATTCTGTCTCTCTCTCTCACTTTGCCTCTTTCTCTTTCTTTTATCGTCTTATATGAATACAGATAAAGAATCCCCTTTTCTTACTAAATGTCTAACTTATCAAAATTACAAGGTTTGGAATTGAATACAACAGCAGACAATTTGTTGGACAAAAGGTTGGGAATTTGATGTGACGTGAGATGATTTGCCTTTCTGTAATGCTAATTATAAACGGAGTTTTTTTATTATGATAGATAAGGAGATGGTGACTCAATAAAGGTTTTTTATGTATACTCTTATTGCGATTACATCTTACTCTAAATACCAATACCGCATCCACACGTCTTATTATTATCCTCCTCAACACGTTTCATCATTTGTGGTAAAGTCACATTTTAATGCGTGAAAATGCCCTGATGTTACTTTTATAAAGTAAATAGAAATTGTGGATTTTTCTGTACGGATATTTTCAACCTCATTGAACAATCAGCGATATTAGCTCATTGATTGATCATGTTTTCAGTTTCCCTTCATTAGTCTCTGAATTTCAAGCGTATCACTTTCAAAGGAGAAACGAATAAGATAATTACAAATTTAGATGTCTCACCTTGACGTAAATTATTCAGCTGAGAAATCAATCCAATAAATCAAATATTCCAAGACTTCCAATTGTTTCATTACTAAGCAATGAAATCACTTTTCACCATACCATCGCCTTCTGTCCATCTTACAGCCATAGCGTATAAATAGATAGTTCTAAAATTAGAGCTAAATATACACCTTATTGCTCCTTATTTTGCGATTGCACAAATAAATAACGTTCTATTTCTCCACTATGAACAAAGTAATGTTAAAACACTACTTAAATGTCACTTCTGTATAAATGCGTTGTTTAATGATCCATAAATAATAATAATCAATTTATGAATAATGAGAATAAAATGATAGATGAGACTCGGAGGAGTGAACAAAGTGGGGTAAGCGTGTGTGGTGGAGATCTTCGCTGGAGAAGAGAAGAAGGGTAAATGGTTTGCAAGTGCTTCGTACTTTGCCAGTTAATAAGTTGACCAACAATAGGGAACAAGTAGGATACGAATAAGTTAAAAAGTACAAACTGCCCAGCTAAGTACATAGAGAGAAGCTAGCTTATAGTTTAGCTCAGCTTTTAACTAATCTTAAGAAAGCCTCTCTCTCACATCTCACACAAACAAATAAGAAAATATATTATGCTCAACCCTTCACACAGTATAGAAAAGTAACTTTGTGACTATGATAAACAGCTTATGTATGATGTTTGGTGAAAGAAAACTACCTTTTAGAGCTCTGTACATATTATCCAACTTTTTACTATTATTCAAAACGATACTCTGCTTCTGCTATATTGAGTAGCAGTAAATTTGCTAAAGGAACTAACCCGATTGTCCTCCAAATAGTTTGTAGTGGGAAGTTGCTTTGGCACTGGCATTGAATAATAGAAGAATTACATATTTTTAAGGAGAAAAATACGTGAAGAGACAGACAGACAGATTTAGGTCTCTCTCTCCAACTAAAATCTCAACTCTACCCGTTCTTTTTTTTGACAATCGGCTCAGCAGTCATAAAATCCATAACAATGAGAAATATGGTAGTCAAAGCTGTACACGTAATATTTGTTTCCTTATGTATATCGGACAGATTTCTATTTGTGATACGGATGGGGTTATATTATGCTTAGATAATGGCTTTTAGAGTTATTTCCTACTTTTTCGTTCTAAACATATCCTACCTAAATATATACTAGAGCAGTTAAGCCTTATCGGTTTTTGCTTTTTGTTTGTTCATCTCACTCCTAAATGGTTTACGAGGAATGGAAATAAAAATCATTGGAGAATACGGAAGGTTTTTCTCGGAAAAATGTTTCGTTATTTCTCCCTATATTCGATTTGACTTATTATATACAATAATATTATGTGACGTAGCCTGACGTATGGTCATCATACTAATTAGCATTGTATTTTTAAACCGTTACTTCACCATTCGCAGTTAATCCTTTATTTTTCAAGGCAGCAAAAGCTTTTGCATGTCTCTCTTTGTCATATGCTTTTATGTAATTGATGTGAATATGGGACCACTTGGACGGACAGAGAGTCCACATCCGAAGACCTCTATGCGTGCAAAGCTTGTTTCATCCCCATTAAATATTCTACGTTTACTTACACCACTTGAAATAAATCCACCCGGACGACGCAATACATCCTTATACAATGAGAATACATGAGATAAGCAACAAAATAAATTACAACCGTACTAAATAACAATTTCTAAATGTGTCAACTTACCCCAAACCGTTCATCTTTTACTAATTTTTGCCTACAAAGAAATTTCCTTGTAGTTGTACAACTTTTACAAGCAATGAATAATGGGTTGAAGTTTGATTCTGACAGTTTAAAAAATTCTAATAGTCCGGTTTGCTAGGATTTGCACTATTAGATGACTTTGATCTAGCTTTTTTTACACAAGGAAAATATTTGATCAGGTCTACAGTCAGTACCAGTTGACAAGAAAGTATAACCTTAATTAGTTGAATTTATTCTAGGCTAATTTGTAAACTTCAATTATATCAGTGTGCATTTTAATTTGCCTCACAAACATCGATTATTTCAAGATTTATTTCCACTCTGCATTTATTCAGACAAAGTTCAGTTAGCCTAGCCATTTTTTCCACCATGTTCATCGACCAGTTTTAAATTCAGGTCTGAATTTAATTTACTACCAAGATAATTCTAAACTCTGCTTTCAACATTAATAAATGTTAATTACATAGTAATAGAAAGATGTTTCTACTAAAGTTGATAAACCGTAAAAACAACAAAAATCATCGTCCCAAAGTGGTAAAACGAATGTAGTAGAGAAGAGAAGATCAGCAGCAATCAATAAGAGATTTTTAAGTGTTGTTGGGGATATCCCAGGAGCTGATAGATAGGAACCCCATTGACTAAAAAGATGTGTCTATCATCATCACCAATCAACTTCAAGCTTCCTCAATCACTTTTCTTTCATCTCATTCAAGAGAACAATAGTTCTTTTACAGTAATCTCCTATCACTCCTTTTATCTTTTCCACCTAACTGCTAAAGATAAGCTCTCATCTTATTGGTTGATGAACGAGTCAAATGTGCATCAAAATTATGCCGTGTGTATATGTGTGTACCGCCGTGTTCTTACTACATGCAATCAATTATCAAATCTAGTAGCTATTCATTTAATAGTTTGCATTTTCGCAAAAAAAATCTGTGTGTTGCAACTCTTGTAAGAATTACTCTTTAAGAGGAGTTAAATAAAAAGTCACCTCGCATTCCATATAAATGTAATTTGTTTTTTTGTCTGGAGTAGAGTGGTTGTGCTCCTACGTCAACTAATGTACATACGAAGATGTGAGTTTCTTCAAAAATTACAATCCCATTAATTCAACCTGTTTTTGCCGTAAGTCTTGCCCAATTCGTTCGTCCACTGTATTCCAGTTAAAAATAACTTTCCTCAAAGGTTCACGGATGAATTTGTTAGTTAATGCATTATTGAACAGTTTTTCAAGGATGAAATAAATTTTATGGGAGAAACAGGCTTAATTCAATCCTTTGAGAAAAAATAGAAATATAATTTGTCATCTTTAAGTGTTAAAGGGAACAATGAACTGAATATACTGTACATCTCTATAATAAACTATCGATAACGGTTCACAAGGTCTCTCTCCTTACTAAGGAAAGAGATTGTAAAATCTTGTATAGTGCACTTTACTTAAAGATCTATTTTATTATTATTAAAATATGAATAGTTCATCTTGGGTAAAGACAGACCTTGGACTTGAACGTCACAAACAACCCCAAAAAAGATGACCTAACTTTTTTTGTTGTACCTTACCTAATGTAGTAACTCTGCTCAAGTTAGAAGAGACCAGGTGTAATTTTAATATTATTACAAATTCACTAATGTAAAATAGAATAAAAAGAATAATGATGATCAGTCAGAGAAGAACATCAAATAAATGGTTAGACTACGAGAAGAATCAAGTGAACAATTATTAGATAGAGACGATGAGAGTACATGGATTACTTTACATTAAGATTTCCCAAGTCTCGTTTTGCTTTTTACCTTACGTGGCTATTTTGCATTTTCTCATCAACATGAGGATCATGTTGTGTCGGCACCGATGAATAAAAACAGCTACTTTTTCTTGTAATTCTTTAAAGAATGAATCTCATGATCAGATCATACATACATAGTACAACAAGCCCTTGTGTTAATTCTTTGTTGCATCAAAACTGGCTCTTTTCTACTTTGATATGCAAAGAGAGAGAGAGAGAGAGAGATCGACATCCGACTAATAATACACACAAGTAGATGTTATATCTCTGACATGCTAATATAATAGGTGCATCTTTGGTATTCAGCACAGAAGACAGTCTGGATTTCAATTGTTCATAAATCTATACTAGCTCACCTTTCATACAAGAGATTTTATTACAGTTATTGAACCTGCCTCCTCTATCTAATATCTAGTATTCTCTCCTGGAATTGCACAGATCCATTTTCACGCAGAATTTATTTCTATAAGGTAGTGTAAGTACGTGGTCAGATAATATTTATTATGTTCGTTTATAATCTAATCTAACTTCAAATGCATTCTGCCAAACTGGTCTTTACCATTGGAATATATTATATCAAGATCCGCAAATACCTTCCTAGACAGAATAT